>JAANDH010000842.1:3125-38788 GCA_011799765.1 Nymphaea thermarum | reverse complement strand
CATTTTCTGGACGTCGAGTTTAGACTCGAAGCAGATCGATCGGGTTGTTGGACCGGAGAATCTAGACAGAGAAGAAAGGTAAAGGAAAGAGGAAAGAGATTGTACATACCATCGGCACTCGCAACAGCCTTCATGGCCTTAGACCTGCTATTGTAGTCATCATAATATGTATAAAGAAAAAAGGAACTGTAAATGTCTTTGTCAAGGGCCATGAATAAATATATTAGCTAGAAGTTTTCACTTAGGAAGATATGAATCGGTTAAATTCTTTGATAGGACATCGACCACAGGCAAAGACAAAGCCAGAAATTTTTTATGAAGGAGTCGAATTAAAATTTCTAAATTTTGACACAGGCAAAAATATCATTTTTTTTTTAAAACTCATATGAAATAAGTAATTTTTTTTTAAATTTGCATGCAAACTTAGAAAAGAAAAAAGTGAAGCCACGGCCCCCATGACCAGAGGGGATGTGATTCAATTCTAGGATCACACAAAGATGGTCATTGGTGACTTCCATGCCATTGCTTCGTCCTTGGTCGTAAACGGGTTGTAAGCAGTGGCGGAGCTAGAAAAATTGGTTGGCGGGGGCAAGATATTTTGGGCTGGCGTGAGCAAGGCAGTGACAGGGAGGAAGAATAGAGGAGGGCAGTACTCAGCTTTGTTTTGAAAATATTTGCCCTATTTGAAAATTTTTGGGCTGGCGTGAGCAGGCGCCCACACCTGCCCCACGCTGGCTCCGCCACTGGTTGTAAGTATTCAGATCAGTATCACGTGTAAGAAATGAGATCGAGTTGTGTGCACATTTTTGTACATGCATCAAAAAGAGAGGGAAAAAAAAACTGAAGGAGGTGACGTATTTTTACAAATTTTTATAAAGTAACGTACATTTTACTGTATATCTATGGGGGAAAAGTGATAGTGTATACCCAATCGGTACGATCCACATTGAATTTTTTCTTTTCTGGGACGGCAATAATATGAATCGTGGATTTCGACTTAAGAGGCTTTCAACGTCAGCCGTTGGATAAATACGTGACTGTGTTTCTCACTCTCGATTAGCATAATCCGGTCAGTGTCCAACCCAACTCAGCGTCCCGATATTCAATATATAAAAGGAAAGGAAAACGTACTAATCAAACAAAGCCAAGTCAGGGAAGCTAATTTCCACGACAACTTAGGCTTTCCTTATCCACGAAGAAGTGCACTTTGCTTGTACGTGAAGTTTCAGAATAAGCTATATTTGAGACCGTGGTGTGCGCTGGGGACATTTCTAATTCTTTGTTTTATAGGAAGCTTAGTTTGGAAGTTTTAGGTATTTTCTGCCACCCAAACACTTAGTTCGTATTTGGGGGCGAAAAAGATATCGAGATCGAGATCTTCTTTTGCGATCTGTCGTGTCGTGTTGGTGAGACAGATTGTCGATTCTAGATGGTGACATACAATTTTGTTTATGATGAACACTAATGACATACAATTGTCATTTATCCCGACCTTTTCATAATTATTTTCCCTTTCAATAAGGTCACAGATTCAGGTCAAACAAATTCTGAAAAGTTCTGATCATATCACAAATGGACACCTGATCTTCAGATTGTGGATGAGGGTGATGAACCTATTGCATAGCCAGCGTTGAAACAGGTCAAAATATTATTGACGTAAACGCTTACTCACAAAGTTGAGACCAATCAGCATTTCTAGACATCAAATTAAAACTAAATCTTGTGGAACACAGCATGCCTTTTTATTTAGTTCACTTCGATAATGAGGTAGCTTGTTCGATTAGTTTATGCTCACCATACAACGAAAACTTGGTGGCTAAGTAGTTCGCCTAGATTTTCTAGGGATGTCAATGGATGAGATTCATGAATCCGAATGTATACTTTTGGATGTTTACTTATACGGGTTCGAATTCAATTCAGATGAAGAAAAATCTATGACATATATGAATTCGAAATATGAATTCACAATCTGAATCTAATCCAAATCCGATTTCTAGATTAATGTCTGAGTCCAAAGTCCAAACCATATTTTAGGCATTGAGTACATCATATTTATTTAAAACTATATCCAATCAGAATCTAGATCTGTTTAATATTTACTTCAATCTGAATCTGAATCCGAATATGAATTCGACTGGAAGTCATTTCCCATTGCCAAATGGATCTTATAAAGACTAGAGCCCTTCTTAATTACTTTTTTGAACACCCATACTTTAATACAACGCCTGAGAGACGTTCATAGAGTGGTTTCTCATTTTGTGGGAAAAAACAATTACTAAATTTGTCAAAATTTATGCCACTCCGCTTCCATATCAAGGTGTTACATATGAAGAAATTAGGATCTCGTTTGAATGTGGGCATCGCAGTAGGCTGCAGGATGAACTGCTTGGCAGACGATGTGTTGCGGGAAAAAGAATAAACAATTCCAAACTTGTTACTTTTTCTCGCTCTTCACTTCTTCTAAGCTCTCCATGTCCACCCTGAAGTTCTTCTTCTTTAGAGACTTCACCAGCTCGAAGGCATCCATGTGCTCACCTATCACCACCAACTTCCTTTTCTCCTTCCCATCCAAAGCCACCGATAACACACCTGCACCACAAGCGATTTCCATCGTTAGATTATGTAATATGCGCATGATAAGTATATTATATGAATAATTAATCATCATGCATGGGGTTCAGATAGTGCTTTCACTTGGAGGGACGTGATTGGATTAGTTGGAAACTCAATGCATTGTGCTTTGTTGAGGGACCGATTTTTCACGACACCATTGAGAATTTGAGATCAAACAAAGAGAAGAAGAATATTCTTGTTCATAAGAAGATCGTGAAAGAAAATTGTTACCTTGAGCAACGACGACAGTCCTCATGGCCTTAGCCCTCCTTTTCTCATCAAACATGTCCAATTGGAGCGCCAACTTTTGCTGCAGATTAGGAAAAGGAGAACAGGTAAATCTCACCGCAGAAATTGCTACAAAATTAAAGTTAAGTCATTTCCTTGGGCCATCGACAGGAAACAGTTGCGGCTTTCCAGATAAATGTGGAGATACGTTACAACAAAATTGGCTAAAATGTTCTAGCTAATGCTGGGGGAAGGACGAAATGGTTCGCCGGAAAATTGGCCGGCAACTTCAAGAGAGGCACTAACGGAAACAATGTAGGAAAGGAGAACGGCCGACTCGGTAGTACTGTACATCGTCTCCTTTCAATGCGCCATATAACGCTAATTAGAAAAGAATTCGACGGTTTTGGGCGGTGGCTTTTGGATTTGACAACGGAAGCAAGAAATGCACAAGGCCGGGAAATTAAAGAGAAAGGAAGTTTCTCCAGAGTTTCTTACATACCTTCATCTTGAAAACACTGGAGATCACGAGGCTGCTGTGGTCGTTACCCCTTGGATGTGGAGAAGTCTGACGAAGACGGACACTTGAATGAATCTCGCTTTCTGGTTAAGCAGGAGAGAGTAAAGTGATATCCTGATGTGAGGTATTGCTAAGTGGAAGAGCTTCCATTTATATAGGCACGTATACGCGGGGCAGAGTGGCGGAGAAGAAAGATTCCGGGAAACTGCCGCGCAACGCGGCTCTAATGGGTCCCCTATGTGAAGAACTTTGATGTGGAAAGTGGGAACCTCAAGCATTACATGTCGGGAGCTGGACAGGGTCAATGGCGGCTTTGCTGAATCGCATCGGAGATTCGGAATTGAATGAATGAAGATACTTTTCAAATTTTTAAGCAGTGAAGCATTTATTCTTCTCTAAATAAACAAATGAAGCAACTCTCAACATTGATGCACAAAAGGACTCTGCTGCCAAGCTTCTCTTAAGCGGTTATCCTCGTTTAAAAATCCACCTGAAAATTCTGGTAAGCAGCGACGAGGGCAGTGGCATCGATCTCACCAGCGTTGCAAAATTAGCCTGAATCGGCATAATTCCTATGGATTCGAACAATAATCCCCGATGCAGAGGGTTTTCAAAATCGCCCGATTTTAGGTTGAATCAGGTGGGCTAGTGTTCAATCGGACGACGCACTCTGAGTCGGCCGGTTTTGTCCATTGAAAACTCACAGGGCTGCCAGTCGATTTTTGAAATTTGATCTTTCATTTGTATGATCTTGTGGAGTTTAGTTTCTTGTTTCGACGTTCCAGTTTCTATCACTTTTAGCTTTCATTGTTTTCTTGATTTTTTCTAAAAAAATCTACTTTTTTCCTTTCTCTATTTGGGTTCAGGCAATTTATTGAGGCTGCAAAAAGACTAGATTCGAATTAGATGTTCTTCATATATTTCGATTCAAATTCAATTTCAAATATGAATGAAAGCTAAGTATACCCGAATCTGAATTAGAAATATAATTCCACGATCTGAATCTGATTTTTAGATTGATATCCAAATCCGAATTTTGAAATAAATCCAACCTACTTTCAAAATGTAATGACATTGGATATTGGATATTTATTTGAAACTAAATCTGATTTGAATCTAGATCTAAATATGATCGGATATTTATGTATATGTGAATCGGATCTGATGTCATTTCTTAAGTTTCAATCCAATCCTATTTCTTAATTGAATATTAAGTTTTTTTTTTTACAATGATTAAACAAATCCCAGACAAAATTTGGGTAGATGTCAAATCAACCTCTGCCTCCGGTTGAAAAGAATTTGAAAACAGGGCATTTATTTAAACAGTGAATCTTTTTCACTACAATTGTCGTATCCGCCTGGGATGGGATCAAGATGGAAGGCTATCAAAACCGCGTAAATATGTTTTTATTGGCCGATTTTAGCTTAAAGTCCCCTGCTACCACGTTACTTTTATATTGTCTTTACCTGCTTTTATTGAACAAAAAAGAAAAAAGTAGCTATACTCGGAAGGACATCGGCCACTCTATTTCAAGCCATAGACAGCAGGAGAAACCTCTCTCTCTCATGGGGCTGTGTTTGGAGGGTGTGGCTCATTTCAGCTTGGTGGCGTATTTGAGAGGAGCGCAACAAGAGGGTTTTCAGGGGCACCTTCTTTTCGCCGGAGTCTATGGCTCGTCTTGTGCAGAGAGATGTTCATTGTGCTATTCAGCGACGGCAACGTTCTCTTTCTGCGACTGGGAGATGATATTGTTATGTCCTTTCACTCTCTTTCCACCCCTCTTATTTTGTTTTTCTGATACGTTGTATCATATATTTTCTCTTTTGTTTTTGTCTTGCGGTTTGTTATTATAACTAGGGGACTTCTTGTCCCCAATTTTTGTATCTAGGGGACTTCTTGTCCCCCAATTTTGATATACATTCTCATTTTATCGGCTCTCTCTCTCTCTTTCTATATATATATATATAAAAGACGGAATAGCAAAAGCATACTATTTTTACATTTTAAGGGCTACATTTAAAATACAGATCAGAAAAAGCAGAGGTGTTATAGTTGAGCGGCGGCAATTATACCCCAACTAATTGAAAAAAAAAAAATACAATTATAAAATTAGTTTTGCAATATATTTTTTAGATGGTTTAGTTTGATCCTACCCAAATATAAGGTTGAAATGTTTGGCCCGTCCATAAAAAAAAAAAAAAAAAAAAAAAAAAAAAAAAAAAAACTAGTTCCACGTTCCAAAGACTTCTGGCAATGACGGGCTCTTAATTTTATCATTTATGAACATAGAAAAGAAATATTCTTCAAACAGACAAAAAATTAGTTAAGTATGGCAATTCGAATTACCGGTTACTAGTTGACCTAGATGTTGGCACTCACTTTAGAGATATATTTCATTTGTTGGATATTAATTAAAATACGGCCACCACCAGTAACCTGTGCCGTTTGCAATATCTAATCGGAGGACGCATTTTCTTTTTCTAAAGTCATCTCCCACTACTACATAAGCAATTAACAAACCAGTTCCTGCAAAATTGTGATCAGCAAATATAGTCTTCAAACTTAATTTGCCGGCGCAGTGAATGGGTTTATGTTATGAAGAATTGAAGTAATCTCTGTACCTGTATGGCCGCTCTTTTTTTTTTTTCCCTGTTATTTTAAAGAAAATTCCTTTTATTTGGGTTATCACAAGGGATTCTTTTTTTGTTGATAAATTGTTATTGAACAAGAATAGAACTAATGGGCTAAACATTTGCATGAGGATAGAATTAGTGAACAAGGTTTTTCTCGGGTATAATAAGGTGAGCTTGAAAAAATGAAAAAAATACAGTAAGTTTTTAAAACTTTTAAAAAACTAAAAATGAGAAAAAAAAAATTAGAAACTAATAACACAAACATCAAAAGATAAATAAATTTGCAATAAAAAATAAAAAATTGTTTGGCATAAAAAACTGAAAAAATGAGAAAATTGAAAAAAAAGTGTTAAAAACACTTTTTTAATGCATTTTTTAAGTTTTAAACAGTCATTTAATTTATTGCATTTTTTTTAACACATTTTATATGACTATATTAATTTACTTGTGTACCGAGTTTATAACTTTGCATGAAAATATCAGACAAATTAAAAACCTAGGCACGCTTAAGAGAAAATATTATCCGGAAGATGAGGGTCGGTGCACTGAGTTGGCATTGGTTGTCCAGGAAAGACAAACACTAGAATTCAAATTCCAATAGAGTTCGAAACGGAGTTGGCATATGTAGGCCCTGAGGGGAAGAAGTTAGATTGCCAAATTCAAGCTAAAAATGACAAGAGAAACATCTAACGAGATTTACGGATATCGGGATTTTAAGGGCATTTGATTGCCCTCGGTCTATTCCGATGTATGATATTTGAGACTAGAGATCCGCGAAAAAATCTCATCAATTTTTATTCAATCACGAATTTTAATCCAGTGGCAATTTGCAAATTTTAAATCAGTGAAAACGAAGCCTGCGTAATTCTACTGTCCATTCCGAAAGCATTACTTTATATATATTATATATGAGTAAAAACAGTGGACATACGTTGAACATTGACCTTATGTTTTATGTTTTATTTTTTCAAATCAACCATGCGGATTTGATTTGAATCTGCACGAATTACATACTGTTGAGGAGAACGAGTTTTAAAAGTTTAAAAACTTTAGAACGTTGATTTTAAAATCTAAAATTTAAATTAATGTTTTGGACAATGTTATAATAATATTGACGTTGTCGGCTGATAAGCGTCGTATCAACCCCTCTTTAAATATCGCCGACCCACTGACGATTTTGCATAAAGTTGTTTAAGCATTCGATCCGAGATGCAAATCAATTTTTACAACATTGGTTTCAAACTTGAAGATCACATTGACAAGGCAGACCGCAAATGAATATTGATAAACAAAGGACTGGTCAGACCCATCTCAAAATTTTACTTAGAATGCACATCTCTTTCTTTCTCGAATGAGTTGGGTGGCATGTCATAGTCACGTCCTAGTTGAATTTTTAAAGGATGCTATTTTGATGGTATCAAAGAATGTTGAGTTTACGATAAAGAGTATCATTGTGGATGTTAAGTGAACCGCTCTTGTTTCTCCCTCTTCTCTCCATCACCTCTCTCTCATCTTGCATGCATTAGATCTAGCTAAGAGAGGAGTAATGAGACGACATCTGCAAATTCTGGTGGATGAAAAGAAAGGAGCAACAAAAACAGACAACGTCTGTCTTGCTTGACGAACAATGCTCTTCTCTGATCTGGTTCTCAACATTTGTAATATGAAATAGTGCTTGCTATACGTGCATTGATTGTTTACAAACGCGACCAAATTAATTAGATGCATGCTTTGCCAGTAAAGGCTCTCTACGCCTGGCAAGCACAAGACATTCCATCGAAGGAAATACACAGTAAGTCCACCTTGAGAGAATCCAAAAATTCTACCAAAAACAAAAAGAAAAAATTACACAGTTTTATTTATCAAAAGCAAAACATCCAAGCCTAGTGCCTGGCATATTGACAAGCTTATATACCACATATGAAGCAATTGTCCTGATTGTAGCTCTCTCAGTAACGGCTGCTGGGATAGTTGTAGTTATAGCCGTCGTCGTATGGTGCAGGTGCAGGGTAAATTTGCGGCGGATATGTCGGCATGTAAACGTATGTCGTCCGATTACGATGGTGGTGTCCTTGCTTCTTCTTCTTATCTGAGTCTGAGTCCGAGTCGGAGCTGGACGAGCTCGAGCTCGACCGATTATGATGATGTCCTCGCTTCTTCCTGTCTGAGTCCGATTCCGAGTCCGAGCTGGAGCTAGAGCTGGAGCTCGAGCCTGAACCAGAATCAGAGTCGGAGTCTGAGTGCCCGTGCTTCTTCTTATCCTTCCTTTCCTTCTTCTTCCTGTCCTTCTTATGTTTTTTTTCCTCCTCTTTCTTGTGATGCTCCTTTTTCTTATATTTCTCATGATGCTCTTGTTTGCCATGTTTTATTTCCTCTAAGCTCTCCATGTGGGCTTTGAAATTCCTCTTTTTCAGAATGTTGAGCAGCCCATAGGCATCCATCTCCTCACCTATCACCACCATCTTGCTCTCGTCCTTCTCATCTAATTTTACAGACGTCACACCTTCATTACAAACCAACACCACCCAGTTAGGAGACACACAAATCAAAAACTAGTTAAATAAATCTTTTGGAAATATATTAGATGGGGTTTTTTTTATGAAAAGAAGTGCAATGCGAGAGAAGTAAGAGAACAAGAGCGGGATTTATGTAGATCGGGAGAATCTAGACAGAAAACAAAGGTAAAGGAAAGAGGATGGAGTGGCCTTAGACCTGCTATTGTAGTCATCATAATATGTATCATCAAAGCTGAGCACCAGCCGTTGCTGTTATACACAGGAACTGTAAATATCTTTGTCAAGGGCCATCAAAAAATATACTGGCTTAGAAGCTTTCACGTATGAAGATATATTAAAATGTTTGATAGGACATCAACCACAGGGTATGCTGCAATTCTAGGATCACGCAAAGATGGTTATTGGTAGCTTCCATGCACTGCTTCGTTTGGTCATAAACAGGTCGTAAGTATTCAGATCGGTATAATTCGTAAGAAATCGATTTGAGTCGCATCGAGTGCAGTAAAAGGAAGAAATAAAGAAAGGAAAAAGAAAAAGACACCGAACTGTTTGCACCAATGGTGCATGCTGAAGCTATATGGGAAGACATAGGTATACTCGAAATTGGAAAATCTGGATGGCAGATGAAAAGTGATGTCAAAGAGGGCAGGTGCTAGTCAAGCTAGCAACTCATCAGCTGATTGGTTCTTTCGCCTCCATCAGAAAGAAGCAACAGTATTGCACGCAGAGATTTACGACAGGGTTTTTGTGAACAAATGCAAGCATTTTCTTGATCTGGGGAGTTTGGCTTTAACATTATATGCACAAATTTCAGTAGAAGAAAAGGAAAGAAAAGAAAAAAACACATAAGAAATCGAGTGAATATTCATACCTTCATTATGAAACTGCAGAAGTTGGGGAATTTGAAACTGTGCTTGTGTTTAAGCAAGAGAGACTAGTAAGTCTTGATCTGAGCCGCTAAGCAGGGAGAGCTTCCATATATATAGGGAGACGGACGGACACATGCACGAAGGAGGAGAGGAGAGGCATCACACGATCCGATCGCTAGTGTTGAGAGATTGGGAAGGAAGGAAGCTTCCAGGAACCTGCTGCTTGCCCACTGGCTACCACGTGGGCTCCACCGGCTGTCAGCAAAGGCCGAAGATGAAAAACTTTCATGTGGGACCCGCCAGTTAGATACTATGGGCTGAACTTGGTCAACGATTGGCAGCCTCTACTTTGACCATATGCACCGAAGCTCAACAGCATGAACAATGTGTGCAAGTAAATGTCTCATTTAATTAACAAGCTAAAAATCAAATTCATTATGATACTTCTAATTTTTTTTTGTATATTTTCTTGTGGTTTTTCGTCACATTCCTCACGACGTGAAGCAGTTTTATCGCTCGGTCGTCCCTAAACAAAGACAAGGAAATTCTGCCAAATCATACTTACTGTATATCTATCTATGCAGGGAAAGAGATAGTGTATACCCAAGTGTTTGGTCTTATCAATGAAGTGTTACTGCGGATTATTATTGGTCAAAGATTTCTGCTTAAGAGTTTCAAGGTAGAAGACGTCAGCCGTTGGATAAATACATTATTGCGTTTCTCACTCTCGATCGGCATAATCGGATAAGTGTCCGACCAAACTCGGCGTGGCGATATTTAAAATATCAAAGGAAAGGAAGACGTACGTAGCCATCAAAGAAAACAAGTCAGTGGAGCTAATTTCCACGAAATCTGACGCTTTCCATATCCATGCAGAGCTGCTGCACTTTCCTTGGGTTGCAGGAAAGGAAGGCTGTATATGACGTTTGAGATTAAGCAATTTTTGAGACCGTGGCGTGCGTTAGGAAGCTTTGCAGGTATATTCGGCCACCCAAACATTTATTATGAATTGAGAGGACGAAAAGAAGATCTGCTGTGGCCATGTCTATCGTCGTTGGTGAGACGGGTTGTCGCTTCTAGATGAACACCAGATCACCACCTTGTGGATGAGGACGACCAGCGTATTGCACAGCAAGCGTTGAAACAGGTCAAAGTTTATTGACGCAACCGCTTACCTATAGAGTTGCAACTAATCAGCATTCCTAGCAATGCTGTAGGTTGTTGGATTAATTTATAGTGATGTCAATGGATCTTATTCTAATTGAATGTATTACTTTTGGATATCTGTACAGCCATATTCGAATTCAATGAAGATGAATAAAATTTATAACATATCTGAATCCGATTTTTAGAATAACATCGGAATCTGAATCCAACTTTTAAAATCGAACCCAAACCATATCATATACATTGAGTACGTGATATTTATTCAAAACCATATATGATCAGAATCCAAATCCAGCGAATATTTACTTAAATCTGAATCTAAATCCGACCAGATGTCATTTATTATATCCAAATCGATCTTAAATCTTAATCAGATAACAATATCCAACTTTTTATGTGGTTAGGTCAGAAATTGGATTTGTTAACATCCCTACCTAGAAACAAGATGTTGTATTAGCCAGTAAGTAACTCCTTCAAGTTGGCCTGTTGCAGTATAGTTACTTAAAGCTATGATATACGGCATGAGGAAATTTGATGCGTTCGGTATGAGCTTGTAAAAGATGTTTGGGCTTTACAAAATGGCTGCATTTTTTTCATATGTTACAAAAACTGTTGTTTTCTTAAGTTGATGACTGTTTAAATTTGCAAAAGCAGTATCGATCTCTTATAAATTTGTTAAAAGCTTTATATAGCTTTTTACAAACTTTAAAGTTATTTTAAATTTATAAGTATTGTTTCCAACTCATAAAATTTGTAAGCATTCAACTTTTTCAAAATTTTCAAATCTTAGAACTTCTTGGACGTGATGAAACGTTTGTCTTTTTTTTTTTTACAATTACCAATGGTTTTGGAATGTATTTTTTTCGGTTTCTAAAATTTAACCCTTTTTATGTATTTGGGTGAAATGTGTGCAGAGTTTGAAATTTTGCTAAACTTCATAAATTTTTTTGTAGTTATATAAAATTCTTGCTTTTTTGCACACGCTTTGCAAAAACTATTATTTCTCGAAAATTATGATTCTTCACGTTTTCTGCAAAATGTCAAAAACTAATTCCAACATTTATGAATACTTATAAACTTTTCAAATATTTTTCTTGGTTTTCAGCCTTTTATGGACTTCACAAAAATTTTAAACTTTTACAAAATTGAACAACTAGCTACATCAAGTTTATGGAAAGTTCCGAATTACGTTGAAAGTGGCATTCGAACTCTTATGGGTTTTAAACTTTATATTAGGCATAACTTTTCTTTTATGGTTGAAACACTTTTGAACCTTTTTAACATTTTGCAATTGTTGTTTTGAACTTATAAAATTTATGAATGTTTGAAAAAGCTTTACATTGTTTTGGTTTTTGAAAGATGATATTTTTACGAGTTTTTGTGAAATTTATGTACTATTTGAAATTTTGCAATAGTTAAACAAAAGCTGTTTCGGTTTTACAAAATGGATGCGCCTTCTCGTATGTTAGAAAGACTTGTTTTTTAAGTTGATGACTCTTTAAATTTGCAAAAGCAGTGTCGATCTTTTATAAATTGTTCAAAAGTTTTATATAGCTTTTTACAAACTTTACAAATCTTTTAAATTTGTAAATATTGTTTTGGACTCATAAAATTTGTAAGCATTCAAGTTTTTCGAATTTTTCAAAACTTACATGTTCTTGGACATGATGGGACTTTTGCCTTTTCTTTTTTTTTACAGTTGCTAATGGTTTTGGATGGTTTGTTTTCAGTTTCTAAAAGTTAATAGTTCTTATGTCTTCAAAGCAGTAAAACAGTAAAAAACAGTAAGGCAGAGACACTTGGCATGTAGATCTAATAAAGATAGAGAGTACCAAAATCTAGAGTTATCATAGTGGGAAAAATGGACACGACATCAGATCTATGTGATTCAAATGAAAAATATATGAATTAACAGAGAAAATAGAATACATCCAGTTTTTACTAGAGACATGTAGATAAACTATTGAATTATGTCCTCTCGTCTCATATCTAGTATTTTATAAGCATCATCGTTATTATTTTAAAGAAGGCAATCAGGCCAGGGATCGGGTTGGCCCGGCCCAACACCCGAAACCCGAGCTTGAGCTCAACTCAGTTAAAAAACATATGTTTTTAAATAAAAAATAATCCATGTTCTTCTTTGTACGTGGGAGATAAATATTTTGATTTAACCCAAATTCAGGTTCAGTTCCTCTATGTAAAATAAAGAAACTGGAATCTTGTTCTTAATTTGCCGTTGGACCTCTAATCCATTTTCATTAATTTTCAGTGAAAAAACAAATGAAAAGCGTGGTTAAATAGTTGCGCTCAATATATACATATGGGAGTCTTTTACTTTCTTTTTATGGTTTTTCCATTTAATTGATGAGTTAAATTTCTCTCTGTTTATATACATCCCTTTCTTTTCTCATTTCAACGTCAATTTCTCTCACCTCTCGATCTTTCCACGCCTCTCTCATCTCTCGATTCTGCGAGAGGTACAGCTGTTTGGGTTGGCTCCGGCAAGCAACAACGCACCGGAGCATCGCCGACGACCACCCACCATGGTAAGGGGTCTCTCTCTCTCTCTCTTAAGCTACAAACTCTCTGCTTCGAGGCAGAGGGTTTCTGAAACCAGAGGAAACCCTCTCAAGCGGAGGGTTTCAGAGTTCAAAGAAAACCCTTTGCTTCGAGGCAAAAGGGTTTCCCTGTGCAAATCCTCTGTCTCCAGGCGGGCGGAGTGGTTCACGAACCTTTTTTTCCTAAAACTAAAATTTCAAGAATTTTTTTCGACTACCAAAAATCCATTATAAAATCTACGAAAAGAAAGTTTTTCCCATGAAAAAGAATCCCATCACGAAAAGTTTTTCCCATGAAATAAAAGCCCATCACGAAAAGTTTTTCCCATGAAATAAAATCCCATCACGAAAAGTTTTTCCCATGAAATAAAATCCCATCACGAAAAGTTTTCCCCATGAAAAAATCCCATCCTAAAAAATCCACGAAAAGTTTTCCCATGAAAAAATCCACGGAAAGTTTTCCCATGACAAAAAATCCCATTCTAAAAATCCACGAAAAGTTTTTTCCCTTGAAAAAAAGTCCCATCCTAAAATCCACGAAAAGTTTTTTCCCTTGAAAAAAAGTCCCATCTTAAAAATGGACGAAAAGTTTTTTCCATGAAAAAAAAAATCCCATCCTTTCCATGACTAATTCAGCATAAAAGCATAAAAGATCTACGAAAACATTTTCCCATGAAAAAAATTCCATCCTAAGAAATCCACTAAAATTCTTTCCCTGATAAAAAAGTCCATCCTAAAAGATCCACGAAAACTTCTTTTTTCCTTTTGATAAAAAATGCATCCTAAAAGATCCACGAAATTCCGGAAATTAGAGGTACAAGGCTGCCCGTTAGGGCTTCTCTGTGCGCGGCTGCCTCCTCTTCACGGTCGCTAGTGCCGCTTAACACCCAATTCCTTCTGCATTGTGCATCAACCAGCAGAGCCCCAACAATGAAAGAAGAATTCAATACTCAATCAGATGAGAAGAACAGAAGAGAGGAAGGAAGTAGGCGACGCGACCCACCTCAGAAAACGTATCCTGAAAATCCGATGGCCATCCTTCTTCGTATCCATCTCAGGAAACGTATCGGGACGATTCGATGGCCCTATCATCCGGAGGATGGCTCCAAAATTGAGAGAGAGAGAGAGACCGCCGGGAACAGAGGAACCGGACGGCGAGTTAATTGATCTCTGCATTTCTGTGATTTCGCTGCCGGTGGAGATCATCTGTGAACAGGGAGCGCAGCTGGAGACGCCGCCTCTTTACGGCGACTGATCCTCAATGAAAGGACCAGGAAAATATCAAAAGACTTCAAGAAATGACGAGGTTACACAGGGAAACACAAAAAAAAAGAGCATGGACAAAAAAAAAAAACCAACACTCAAAGACAGGGTAGAACGAAAATAAAGGATTCAAAAACAACTCAGAGATGTCGGGATCAGATGAGACGGAAAATAGAAAGGAAAGGAAAATGAAAGAAAATGAAACATCTAGAATTGAAAACGATAACCATGGGGGAAGCAAGAAAGAATGGGTAGGTAGGCGAGCTCGACTTACCTCCGGAATCCGCTTTATTCTTCTCTCTCAGAATTACGACCGAACGAAAGGATGTTGGGGGTTTCCTCCTTTCCTTTCTTCTCTCTTCTGAGAGGGAGAGGGAGAGGCGGTTCGGCTGCAGTCTTCTGACGGGATGATGGACATTGGAATTTACCCAATCGCCCCTGAGACTGTATGGTCGGGAAAGGTCTGGCAGTCTTTCTAGGCCCCTTTAACCGTCACCGTCCGATTTCAAGACTGGACGGTGGAGGCTGCGTGTTCAAAAGAAATTACCATCTCTCTACTATACTTTCGGATTATGATCTCTGTAGTAGAAAAACGGTTCCAGATTCCAAAACTGGATCTGAGATCCGAATTTTTAGTAACAAAGCTTGCCACATGTTTAGATGTGGTGGAGTTAATTAAGCTTAGCCTTACAAATTTACCAATTTAAATTGTTTCTACCCTCATTAATGGGTTTAACCGTTAAATTTCGTATGCTTGAGTTTCATTATTGAAGCCAGCTACAGGGGTATTAAAATTTGCTACAAATTATCCGATGTGCTACTTACGTGGTGTTTGATAGGTGGGACATTCTTCCCCTTGTAGAGGGAGGAGAGATATCGCTCCCCTATCAATTTCCAAGAATCCAGATTTTAGCATTTAGTTGTTTGACAAACATGAAAACCTAACGGATGTAAATCTAGAGCAGCCATTTTAGAAATATGCATTTTATTTACATCCCACCATTTCCAGAATTTTGTTTCTGGAGACATAAAAAAACTAAGGAGCATCAAAGGTTTAAAAGATAACCACGAAAGTTTTTATCGATAGAAGTTTTTTTCTTACGGGTGCATCAAATGCACCCTAAAAGCGCATTTTATTCACCCCAAAAATAAATCTACGGACCTTTTAAACATAGATATTTTTACCATGAAAAATTTTCTGGAATAAGGTGGTAAGAAATTTTTTTTCATCCATTCTGTTTGTGTTTGGTAAGTACAGGAAATATTTATACAAAATATTTCAATCACCTCTAAAAGACAAAATTATTAACACACACCTCTCTCTCTCTCTCTTTGAATCCTACTCTGAAGAAGAAATACGTACATATGCTGTATTTGAATCAGAAAAACAACCGACATGATCAGGATCAGCGTATACATGACATACACCAAAGCCCAAAAATAACAGAGGGATCAAGATCAAGAAGAAGTGCATCCTTACACAATCATTGGGTGATGAGGATCAGATTGTGGTCTCGTTTTACCCTCCTTGAAGTTTGTCCCTTTTCAAATTAGAGATACCACCATGTTTGCCGCTATCCCTCTCAATCTCTGCAAGCCGGAGGATACTGTCGATTACGTGGTTACCGGATGGTGGGGAGACAAGGCCTTCAAGGAAGCACAAAAGTTCTTCAAACCCAACCTTGCGTGGTCGGGGAAATCAGAGAAGTTCACCAAAATCCCTGATTTCGGCGAGATCAAGCAAGGCCCAAATGCCAGCTACCTTCACATCTGCGCCAACGAGACCATCCATGGCGCCGAATTCAAGGATTACCCGACGCCTATCGGCAAAGACACCGTTCTTGTGGCCGATATGTCGTCTAATTTCTGCTCGAAGCCGGTGGCTGTATCGAAATTCGAGCTGATCCACGCTGGGCCGCAGAAGAACGTCGGCCCCTCTGGCGTGACAATCGTCATCGTTCGGAAGATCTCCTCGGCAACGCGCAGCCGGTGACTCCCGTGATGCTCGACTACAAGATCCAGGCGGACAGAAAATCTCTGCACAACACTCCCCCCTGCTGGTTTTCGAAGATCTGCTGAACCAGGGAGGATTGGAGGAGATTGAGAGGAAGAACGCGGACGTCTTCAAAGATATTCACGAAATTTTTTTGCATGGATTTTTTTTTTTTTCCGAGTGCATCAAACAACCCTCAAATATATCCACGATTTTACCATGGTCAGAAAAACTGAAAACCAGCTTTTGGGTGATAAAAAGGAGTTTAGACGTACCTTTAAAAATGATTTCACCACTAATTCAAGAAAGAAAAGGAAATTTATTATTAACCAGCTGTCTATAATCGTAAAAATTAGATTCACAAATATATGTGTTTTACCAGCTTCAGCCTTAACAAAATTCGCCTCAACTCTTGAAGAAAGCACACCTGAATTTTTCTACAGGTATGTTGGAAGACTTCCTTTTAAGCATCAACTAGAATACGACGAGCTCAAAAAATTAGGTTGAGTATTCAACAAATTTAATTACTCAAAAAAAGGGAAAAAATTATAATTTACTTATCTTTGGATTATAATCAGTTATATGATGAGCTCTTCCCTTTCGTTTGATTGTGATCAGTCATCTTTGGCTTATTTCTCTTTTCGTGTTTAATTTTACTTATAATTTTAAGGAACAAATTTTCTGCTAAAGATCACGTCTTCGAAGTAAGCTTTCGTTACAGAAAGCTAAATACATTTTCTCAATATTGTGTTATCAAATTACAGTTTTATGCTTTTCCACTTTTATCAAATCCATATGCCATTTGAAAAGGAAAAATACATAGTTTAAAATACTACAAGAAATTATAACTACTGTTTTCTGGTTCTCAAGTTAACGGGGGTCTTTTTTTTTTTAATATAACAGAAATATACATGATTTGCATGTCGTTTTTTAGCTTTTAGTGTGAAATGTAGGTGCAAAAAGCGGGTCCATTAGGAAATCAATTAGTTAGAAAATTAATTTTTCATAGGAACATTAACACCATTCAAACATATTAATTTTCTCAAATTATTTCTCAAATTTCTGAATATGAGAATCCAATGTAGATGGAGATGGGCTAACTTCTTGTTTAAATTAAAAAATAGTTTAAAAATATTTTAAATATATTTAAAAATAAAAAATGGAGGGAATCAGCCCATACATTCTGATCTAAGCAACAAGGATTACTAGAATATGCTCACGCCTATGACGTCATTCCAAACAATAATGACCCGAATCTTATGATCGACATTTGAATCCGGCTACATTGCTTTAAATCTACCGAATATGAAGAAAAACATACATTCGATCAGAAAAATATGGGTTTTTGTTTCAATTTTAAATATAACTTGGAACTAGCTCCGAGCATATCATCATTTCAAATAGATGTGGTTATGAATTTAAAAGTGGATCCCAGCTCGGGTTTAATTGTGAAATTAAAAGTTGGATTCAAATATAATATATACATTCACGTTTGATTTCGAAGTGGAATTTAAACAAGTGTGTAAAGATACATCATCTTCAAATCTGATCCGTTGATATTTTGATACTAATTATCGGTGACTCATTAATGGATGAATGAAAAATAAGGCGGCAATGATTTAACATTTTGTATTTGCGGCTTGAGAATTTTGTGTTTGCAGACCCTTTATATCTTCAGTTATAAATTCAAGAAACGCAACTTCTCAACCGTTATGTTTCAAGAAAGGCTTTCCTTTTTCCCGCCGAGTTCCAGGGAGGGAAAGCACCCTCTCTCTCTCTCAGGCAGCGAGGCTGGATCCTCGATGGCGCCGACGATGGAAGGAGGATGCAGACTGCGGGCGTGGGTTGCCGCAGTTCATCATTAGGAATTGCAAGCAGCAGCTCCTATCCATCATCCTCCCGCTGGACCAGATTCTCCACTTGCCTCTGGTGGCAGGGTAAGACTACGTTTCCTCCCTTCTCCATTAGCTCTTTCTGTTTTTTCTGTTCTCATTAGGGTATTTTTTGACCCACAAGAACAATGCTGCTCGATCGCTAGGTCCACTGCTTGGAAGGGAAGGGGGCATCTAAAAGGTCGAGAGACAGAGGAACGAAGTCGAGAAGAGTTCGATCGGCCTTGGCCCTCGCTCGTCGATCTATCGATCCATCGAAAGCCGACAAACAGAAGAGCGTTCGGAGATCGAGGGCAATAGGGAGGTTTCCAGAGAGAGTTCACCGTCCCTCATTGTTCGCGATTTCAACACTTAGTGATCGATCGATCGGTCAATCTTTTTCTTAGATTGTACAGAACCTTACAAGTACGTTTAACGATCGCACTGTTCTGGTCCCATTTCAGGCGTCTCCTTCGCTTTCGGTAAGCTCCTTTTGCCCTCCCGTCCTGCAGGTTCTTTTCTTCTCTGCGGTTCCCTCTTACAGTGCAAAAAGCGTTGAGCGGGGCTCTTGGTCCGACTGTGCAGATCACGTGTTCGACGAGACTTGCACGAACTTGAGGGTTTATGAGCGCCATACGAAGGATGTCAACCAAGCGGCAGTCAAGGGATTCAATGGTACCTCTTGAATTAGTTTTTGTTCTTTTAGTATTTTCAAAGATTGGACGATTTTGGTCATGTTCACATCCGCGTTTCCTTTGTAACATCTTTGTGATCTGAATCATTGTTTGAACTGCTGCGAGCGCAAACGACACTAGTTTTGGTTATTTACGAAGTCTCATGCCTGAGAGCTTCGTTGTTTGACTGTTCTAAAAAGTGGTACCCAATTCTTGCAGGAACTCTTTTCGCTTATGGGCAGACCAGCAGTGGGAAAACTTTCACAAGGTAAGGTTCTTCAAACGATCCAGGAGTTATCCATCTGGCTGTCCAAGAAAGTCTTTCGGCATATTCAGTTGGTAGTCATGTTGTTTTTTCACACGAATAACTGCTAGAATGCTATAAAGACCAACCTTTAAAATGGTAGACTGGTGTCTCTCTTCTGATGTTTGCTTGTATTTCTGAAACTAGACAACAGATCATGAGTTTTTGACTCGGGTTTCATACGTGGAGGTTTATAATGAAAAAATCAACAATCTAGGTTAATGTTGAGATTAGCTCATAGTTACGTGGAGGTTCATGATTAGCTCTTTTCACACTTTTCTTAATGGAGGTTAATGTTGAGATTCAATTTAGGTTATCGAAAGCTGAGGGCAAGAATCTGCGGCATTTGGTGATATGGTCAACTGAAGATGCTGTCCGTGTCTCTGTTTTGGTTTCTGATCTAGCACACTTCTGGAAACTATCTTCTATATGTTTCTTATGATGGCATATGGGATCATAATAGTTTTTAGTATTTTTTTTTTTGTTTTAGAGTACATTGGATGTTTAAAATACAAACCTTTTTCTTTTTTACAGAATTTGGTAGATTTGGCTGGTTTAGTTTAAGTCACTGGTTATCCAGGAGTTATTTTTTTTTTGCCCTATTTGTTTACATATTAACAAAATAATATTACAAATTCAAGTGTATACGCCATATATATTGTCTATTCACTATTGTATGTATTATAGCACACACACACATGTAGGTGCATAGACTCTCAGACTCGCACACATTGAAACGTATTGTTATTTCCGGAGAACTGTTTATTCTAGATTGCCAGGCCATGGTGTCATTAAGGGTACTTCAGCTGTTTAGATTCGTCTTTGGAATATCTGTTGGTGAAAATCAAAACCTATATGAATAATATGTTCAAGTATATTTTGTTATAAAATTTCCCTAGGATATTTTGTTATTTTTCTGTATTCTTCTTGTGGCAATCTTGCCAATACGTACACGATTATCTAAATAAATACACACCCACACATATCCCCCCGGCCCCCCCACCCCCACATAACACACACACACACACACACACACATATATATGTATATATATATCCATAAATATTTAGAAATCGAAGAAAAAATAATATATGAGAAATCCCATAATGGTCCTAAAGTAAATTTCAAATTCCATATGTGCAAGTAAAAGCGATTATTCACAAGCCTATTAATAGATCACATAATCATAGTATCTAGGAGGATAAACTTTGAAGTATGCTTAACTAGGACAACAGTTTATTGAAGTCCTTTCTTGGCAAATAAAAGATTGGGGACCTATTCCATTGCCCCTTTAAGTGATGACCTAATTGGCAGTTGAATATTAACTGGACAATTTAGGATATTCTCTTATCCTAATGATGCCAATATCCAGCCAATGCCGGGTCCAAGGATGTGCCAATGATATGTCTGTCAGCATATATGGTTACTGAGGCCATTGGTGCAGTTCGATGTTTCTAAACTTGCATGTTGAGTTTTAAAAATACACAATATGATAGAATATGGAGACCTTGATGATATTTAGAATTTAGATTCTAGTGACTGGTCAATATTTGTTCTATGAAGCTCTCTCCTTAGCCCTTTCCCATAATGTTTTGCATGAGCTAGGATATGCTTTAGCAATATCACCTATTATGCTAAAAATTCCATGTTCTATTGCAATATAATCCAGGTTTTGGATTATCTTACACAAAGTTGCTATATAGTGGTTGGTTGCATTTGGTTAATGGCAAGTGCAGTGTAAAAGCATCTTTCTATCTGCCTGATTTGTCTTTTACTTTTTATCTTTAGGACTGGAAAGACATCTGTACGTGGTGTGTGGGCAGACAATATGACATGGTTCAAAGGTTGGTAATTAATACATATCCTCTATGTTTCAAACTTTCAACTATGGTCCAAGTATAATGATATCCTTTTCTCAGGAGACCTGCTTGTACCCGACTCACTTAAGGATGCCTTTGATGGAGTTACTGCTGTGGTATGTGAATCCACACTTATCATTCTTCATTTGAAATGTCATTTATTGATGTCACTTAAGATAACATTGCTTCCTTTCCTTGGTTGAAGAAATTTTTAGTGTTATTGAGAATGTTTACTTTTTGGAAGTATTTTCTCAAAATTTCTGCCTATTTATTTATACCACATTTGATGGTTCTTTATGGTGAAAATGGACTATTGAGAAAGGCTATATATAATTTCAGAATCTTATTGCTAGTTTCTAGGAAGACACAATTGCTAAATAAACAAGGTATTTATGGTCAACTTAGGAAAGAAAGCATTTTTGAATGAAAAAAGAGATCGGTCCTTCATGACATTGTACAGCTAAGACTATTTAACAGCAAAACGAGTGGTGTACCACTGTACCTTATTATTAGTTAGTTAACCATTTATAAAGTGTACGCACAAGCTGTGGATAAAAAGTTGTTATGTTTGCAAGATGAGAACCTGATCCAGTTTCTAGGAAGACCTGGTTAATGTTTAAACTTTAAACAGCGTATGCATGACTAACATAGATAAAAAATAGGTTGGACTTCCTTCGGCATCCCAGCTGCTAAGATTTGTTTGATGGCAAACTATTTATGCAGGCTGTACTGTTAATCAGTCATAAATTTATAGACTGCACAAATAAGTCACAGGTAAGAAGTTGTTATTTGATATATGGAAGATGAGACCTGCTGACTTGTGCCTTTAGAGTTTCTGGATCATCTCATATAAAAGTTAGTGAATGAGTAAAATTCAAAGGGTTGCTGATGTATTTCATCCAGTTGCTAGTGTTTTTTTTTTTTTTTTTTTTTATTGCGTTCCTAGAAGATTAAGCTTGAATAATGTGTTTTTTGGCAATGATTTCACCTTCATTATTCAAGAGAGATGAGATATGTTATTTTGACCATTTTTAGGTATCTTGTGTTGGAGGCTTTGGCTCAAACTCTCATATGTATAAAGTCAATGGAACTGCAAATATTAATGCTATGATTGCTATCGGAGCTGCATCAGAAAATGGTAAGCTTCACTTGTTCTTTGCAATGTTACTCTTCCATTTTCCCCTTTCTTCTGTTTGGCTTTTTGTGAGAACTTGTCACTTTCATGAGATATGTATACATGACAAAACCTGGAATCTCATTTGTTGATATAAAAATACACAAATTTTATGCTTGCTTAGCACTCTTATTTTCAAGTTTAAGTGCACGGTTTGGGGAATAATAGAGGGGGGACTGTTTGTTCCCTTGGTTATCGGATCATTCTTGCTGCCACCAGCATCATCTGTGTCAAAACCATTATGCATAAGTTATGATTTCTGATCAAAGACTGGTGCTGGTGGCATACGTTTGAAGGAAGGGAAATACAAAAATAAAAGCTGAATAGCCCTTGGAAATGTTATCAACAGAATTAGTGATAGTGGTGTTAGGCAAAGGTCTGGCATAGGTAGCCCTTTGTCCTCTTAAATTTTTATTGTTAGCGGTACAATTATTACTTATTAGGATTCTAATTTCTCATTGGTATATCATCTTTGCAGAGGACATATTCCTTACCGTGATAGCAAGCTCACCGCAATTCTTCATGCTGCTCTTGGTGGCAATGCAAAGATTTCCATTATCTGTACTGTTGCACATGAAGAGGTCAAACTTAAATCTAGTTTTTCTAGGTATTTTCTTTTGTTCAATTCCATTAAAGCTCATAGTTACATGCAATCAATTATCTATATATAGGTTCATGTTGATGAAATAAAGGGGACTTTGCAGTTCACTGGTAGAGCTAAGCGCATCACAAATTGTGTTCAAGTGAATGAGGTTATCTCTTCCTTGTCTTGTTTTAATTGTGCAGGATAGTCATTTATCTTTGTCTTGATTTTTTTATGCATGTTTAATAGCTTGATCGAACCAACTGAGTTGTTTAAGACCTGTTAGCTTAGTCTCCAATCTGGTCAATAAAATGAAAGAATCAGGAAATGGGAAGACTTGGCTTCGAATGACCAGGCTGAGTGATCCATGTTTTGGCCGTGACAGCATAGTTTTGGCCAAGTTAGCCTAGTCCCAGAGTTTAATGGAGTCATTCATGTATACAAAGTAATGACAACGTCTACAAAGTCACACACACACACTCATTAGTACATTACCAAAATTCACTATATTACAGAAAAAACCAGACATACACTCATTAGTATTGCTGACTGGTTGACATGAACAATGCATGGCCAACTAGATGCATTGGTATAATGGTCAGTTTTAGGAGGTTACTTATTAGACAAAAGGAAAGTCAATGAAAAACATGCAATACTTGACAAGGGCGCTCAAGGGATGTTATGTGAATGATATGTGATTGTGTCATTTTGAGTGAAAAAAGATACGATGAACCCCCTTACAACAAAAGGGAAAACAGTCCTGTGAGACCTGGGAATTGCTCTAGGATCTTCATGAAGCAACATGGGCACCATCAAGTTAAAAATGTCAATTAGATGCAAATGAAATAAATGGCTGACTGGTTGACACGACCAATGCACGGCCAACTAGATGCATTGGTATAACGGTCAGTTTTAGGAGGTTACTCGTTAGACAAAAGGAAAGTCAATGAAAAACATGCAATACTAGACAAGTGCGCTAAAGGGATGTGATGCGAATGACATGTGATCGTCTTATTTTCGACGCAAAAGATACGATGAACCCCCTTACAACAAAAGGGAAAGCAGTCCTGTGGGACTTGGAAACTGCACTAGGATCTTGCTGAAGCAACATGGGCACCATCAAGTTAAAAATGTTGGTTAGATGCAATTGAAACAAATGGCTGACTGGTTGACACGACCAATGCACGGCCAACTAGGTGCATTGGTATAATGGTCAGTTTTACGAGGTTACTCGTTAGACATAAGGAAAGTCAATGAAAAGCATGCAATACTAGACAAGTGCGCTCAAGGGATGTGTTGTGAATGATATGTGATCGTTTCATTTTGAGTGCAAATCATATGATGAACCCCGTACAACAAAAGGGGAAGCGGTCCTATGAGACCTAGGAACTGCTCTAGATATTGATGAAGCAACATGTGCACGATCAAGTTAAAAATATGAGTTAGACGCAATTGAAATAAACGGCTGATTGGTTGACACTTTCAATGCATGGCCAACTAGATGCATTGGTATAATGGTCAGTTTTAGGAGCTTATGCGTATTGCACAAGGAAAGTCAATGAAAAACATGCAATACTTGACAAGTGCGCTCAAGTGATGTTATGTAAATGATATGCGATCGTGTCATTTTGAGCGAAAAAGATACGATGAACCCCATTACAACGAAAGGGAAAGCAGTCCTGTGAGACCTGGGAACTGCTATAGGATCTTGATGAAGCAACATGCGCACCATCAAGTTAAAAATGTCAGTTAGATGCAACTGAAATAAATGGCTGACTGGTTGACACGACCAATGCATGACCAACTGGATGCATTGGCATAATGGTTAGTTTTAGGAGGTTACTCATTAGACAAAAGGAAGTCAATGAAAAACATGCAATACTTAACAAGGGCGCTCAAGGGATTTTATGTAAATGATATGTGATCATGTCATTTTGAGCGAAAAAAGATACGATGAACCCCTTACAACAAAAGGAAAAACATTCATGTGAGACTTGAGGACTGATATGGGATCTTGATGAAGCAACTTGTGTGCCATCATGTTAAAAATGTCAGTTAGATGCAATTGAAATAAATGGTTGACTGGTTAAGACGACCAATGCATGGCCAACTAGATGCATTGGTATAATGGTCAGTTTTAGGAGGTTACTTGTTAGACAAAAGAAAAGTCAATGAAAAACATGCAATACTTGACAAGTGCGCTCAAGGGATGATATGTAAATGATATGCGATCGTGTCATTTTGAGCGAAGAAGATACGATGAACCCCCCTTACAACAAAAGGGGAAGCAGTCTTTTGAGACGTGAAAACTGCTCTAGGATCTTGATGAACCAATATGCGCACCATCAAGTTAAAAATGTCAGTTAGATGCAACCGAAATAAATGGCTGACTGGTTGAGATGATCAATGCACGACCAACTAGGTGCATTGGTATAATGGTCAGTTTTAGGAGGTTACTTATTTGACAAAGGAAAAGTCAATGAAAACCATGCAATACTTGACAAGTGCGCTCAACTTATGTGTTGTGAATGATATGTGATCGTCTCATTTTGAGCGCAAAAGATACGATGAACCCCCCTACAACAAAAGGAAAAGCAGTCCTATGAGACATGTGGAGTGATATGGGATCTTGATGATGCAACATGCGCACCATCAAGTTAAAAATGTCAGTTAGATGCAACTGAAATAAATGGTTGACAACTTGACACGACCAATGCAATGCTTGACAAGTGCGCTCAAGGGATGATATGTAAATGATATGCGATCGTGTCATTTTGAGTGAAAAAGATACGATGGGTTTACAACAAAAGGGAAAGCAGTCCTATGAGACATGAGGACTGCTCTAGGATCTTGATGAACCAACACGCGCAACATCAAGTTAAAAATGTTAGTTAGATGCAACTGAATTAAATGGCTGACTGGTTGACACGACCTATGCATGACCAACTGGATGCATTGGTATAATGGTCAGTTTTAGGAGGTTACTCGTTAGACAAAAGGAAGTCAATGAAAAGCATGCAATACTATACAAGTGCGCTCAAGGGATGTGATATGAATGATATGTGATCTTTTCTTTTTTTGCGCAAAAGATACGATGAACCCCATACAACATAAGGGAAAGCAGTCCTGTGAGACCTGGAAACTGCTCTAGGATCTTGTTGAAGCAACATGGGCACCATCAAGTTAAAAATGTCAATTAGATGCAATTGAAACACATGGCTGACTGGTTGACACGACCAATGCACGACCAACTAGATGCATTGGTATAATGGTCAGTTTTACGAGGTTACTCGTTAAACATAAGGAAAGTCAATGAAAAGTATGCAATACTAGACAAGTGCGCTAAAGGGATGTGATGTGAATGATATGTGATTGTTTTATTTTGAGCACAAAAGATACGATGAACCCCCTTACAACAAAAGGGAAAGCAGTCTTGTGAGACGTGGAAACTGCTCTAGGATCTTGATGAAGCAACATGCGCACCATCAAGTTAAAAATGCTGGTTAGATGCAATTGAAATAAATGGCTGACTGGTTGACACGACTAATGCATGGCCAACTAGATGCATTGGTATAATGGTCAGTTTTAGGAGTTTATGCGTATTGCACAAGAAAAGTCAATGAAAAGCGTGCAATACTTGACAAGTGCGCTCAAGGGATGATATGTAAATGATATGCGATCGTGTCTTTTTGAGCGAAAAAGATACGATGAACCCCCTTACAACAAAAGGGAAAGCAGTCCTATGAGACATGAGGAATGCTCTAGGATCTTGATGAACCAACACGCGCACCATCAAGTTAAAAATGTCAGTTAGATGCAACTGAAATAAATGGCTGACTGGTTGACACGACCTATGCATGACCAACTGAATGCATTGGTATAATGGTCAGTTTTAGGAGGTTACTCGTTAGACAAAAGGAAGTCAATGAAAAACATGCAATACTATACAAGTGCGCTCAAGGGATGTGACGTGAATGATATGTGATCTTTTCATTTTTTGCGCAAAAGATACGATGAACCCCATACAACAAAAGGGAAAGCATTCCTGTGAGACCTGGAAACTGCTCTAGGATCTTGTTGAAGAAACATGGGCACCATCAAGTTAAAAATGTCAATTAGATGCAATTTAAACAAATGGCTGACTGGTTGACACGACCGATGCACGGCCAACTAGACGCATTGGTATAATGGTCAGTTTTACGAGGTTACTCGTTAGACATAAGGAAAGTCAATGAAAAGCATGCAATACTAGACAAGTGAGCTAAAGGGATGTGATGTGAATGATATGTGATCGTTTCATTTTGAGCCCAAAAGATACGATGAACCCCCTTACAACAAAAGGGAAAGCAGTCTTGTGACACGTGGAAACTGCTCTAGGATCTTGATGAAGCAACATGCGCACCATCAAGTTAAAAATGTTGGTTAGATGCAATTGAAATAAATGGCTGACTGGTTGACACGACTAATGCATGGCCAACTAGATGCATTGGTATAATGGTAAGTTTTAGGAGTTTATGCGTATTGCACAAGGAAAGTCAAAGAAAAACATGCAATACTTGACAAGTGCGCTCAAGGGATGTTATGTAAATGATATGCGATCCTGTCATTTTGAGCGAAAAAGATACGGTGAACCCCCTTACAACAAAAGGGAAAACAGTCCTGTGAGACATGAGGACTGCTCTAAGATCTTGATGAAGCAACATGCGCACCATCAAGTTAAAAATGTCAGTAAAATGCAACTGAAATAAATGGCTCACTGGTTGACACGACCAATGCACGGGCAACTAGATGCTTTGGTATAATGGTCAGTTTTACGAGGTAACTCGTTAGACATAAAGAAAGTCAATGAAAAACATGCAATACTATACAAGTGCGCTCAAGGGATGTGATGTGGATGATATGTGATCTTTTCATTTTTTGCGCAAAAGATACGATGAACCCCATATAACATAAGGGAAAGCAGTCCTGTGAGACCTGGGAACTGTTCTAGGATCTTGATGAAACAACATGTTCACCATCAAGTTAAAAATGTCAATTAGATGAAATTGAAACAAATGGCTGACTGGTTGACACGACCAATGTACGGCCAACTAGGTGCATTGGTATAATGGTCAGTTTTACGAGGTTACTCGTTAGACATAAGGAAAGTCAATGAAAGGCATGCAATACTAGACAAGTGCGCTAAAGGGATGTGATGTGAATGATATGTGATCGTCTCATTTTGAGCGCAAAAGATACGATGAACCCCCTTACAACAAAAGGGAAAGCAGTCATGTGAGACGTGGAAACTGCTCTAGGATCTTGATGAAGGAACATGCGCACCATCAAGTTAAAAATGTTGGTTAGATGCAATTGAAATAAATGGCTGACTAGTTGACACGACTATTGCATGGCCAACTAGATGCATTGGTATAATGGTCAGTTTTAGGAGATTATACGTATTGCACAAGGAAAGTCAATGAAAAACATGCAATACTTAACAAGTGCGCTCAAGTGATGTTATGTAAATGATATGCGATCGTGTCATTTTGAACGAAAAAGATACGATGAACCCCATTACAACGAAAGATAAAGCAGTCCTGTGAGACTTGGGAACTGCTATAGGATCTTGATGAAGCAACATGCGCACCATCAAGTTAAAAATGTCAGTTAGATGCAACTGAAATAAATGGCTTACTGGTTGACACGACCAATGCATGACCAACTGGATGCATTGGTATAATAGTTAGTTTTAGGAGGTTACTCATTAGACAAAAAGAAGTTAATGAAAATCCTGCAATACTTAACAAGGGCGCTCAAGGGATGTTTGTAAATGATATGTGATCATGTCATTTTGAGCGAAAAAAGATACGATGAACCCCTTACAACAAAAGGGAAAACAGTCCTGTGAGACTTGATGACTGATATGGGATCTTGATGAAGCAACTTGTGTGCCATCATGTTAAAAATGTCAGTTAGATGCAATTGAAATAAATGGCTGACTGGTTAATACGACCAATGCATGACCAACTAGATGCATTGGTATAATGGTCAGTTTTAGGAGGTTACCTGTTAGACAAAAAAAAAGTCAATGAAAAGCATGCAAGACTTGACAAGTGCGCTCAAGGGATGATATGTAAATGATATGCGATCGTGTCATTTTGAGCGAAAAAGATACGATGAACCCCCTTACAACAAAAGGGAAAGCAGTCTTGTGAGACGTGAAAACTGCTCTAGGATCTTGATGAACCAACATGCGCACCATCAAGTTAAAAATGTCAGTTAGATGCAACCGAAATAAATGGCTGACTGGTTGAGACGATCAATGCACGACCAACTAGATGCATTGGTATAATGGTCAGTTTTAGGAGGTTACTTATTAGACAAAGGAAAAGTCAATGAAAACCATGCAATACTTGACAAGTGCGCACAACATATGTGTTGTGAATGATATGTGATCGTCTCATTTTGAGCGCAAAAGATAGGATGAACCCCCCTACAACAAAAGGAAAAGCAGTCATGTGAGACATGAGGACTGATATGAGATCTTGATGAAGCAACATGCGCACCATCAAGTTAAAAAAGTCAGTTAGATGCCACTGAAATAAATGGTTGACTGGTTGACACTACCACTGCATAACCAACTAGATGCATTGGTATAATGGTAAGTTTCAGGAGGTTTTTTGTTAGACAAAGGAAGTCAATGAAGAACATGCAACACTATACAAGTGCGCTCAAGGGATGTGAATGATATGTGATCGTTTCATTTTGAGTGCAAAAGATACGATGAACCCCAAAAAACAAAAGGGGAAGCGATCCTGTTAGACCTGGGGACTGCTCTAGGATCTTGATGAAGCAACATGGGCACCATCAAGTTCAAAATGACAATTAGATGCAATTGAAATAATTGGTTGAGGGGTTGATAAGACCAATGCACGGCCAACTAGATGCATTGGTATAATGGTCAGTTTTACGAGGTTACTCGTTAGACATAAGGAAAGTCAACGAAAAACATGCAATATTAGACAAGTGCGCTAAAGGGATGTGATGTGAATGATATGTGATCGCCTCATTTTGAGCGCAAAAGATTCGATGAACCCCCTTACAACAAAAGGGAAAGCAGTCCTGTGAGACGTGGAAACTGCTATAGGATCTTGATGAAGCAACATGCGCACCATCAAGTTAAAAATGTTGGTTAAATACAATTGAAATAAATTGCTGACTGGTTGACGCGACTAATGCATGGCCAACTAGATGCATTGGTATAATGGTCAGTTTTAGGAGCGTATGCGTGTTGCACAAGGAAAGTCAATGAAAAGAATGCAATATTTGACAAGTGCACTCAAGGGATGTTATGTAAATGGTATGTGATCGTGTCATTTTGAGCGAAAAAGATACGATGAACCCCCTTACAACAAAAGGGAAAGCAGTCCTGTGAGACATGAGGACTGCTCGAGGATCTTCATGAAGCAACATGCGCACCATCAAGTTAAAAATGTTGGTTAGATGCAATTGAAATAAATTAGTGACTGGTTGAGACGACCAATGCATGACCAACTAGATGCATTGGTATAATGGTCAGTTTTAGGAGGTTATGCGTATTGCACCAGGAAAAAAGATACGATGAATCCCCTTACAACAAAAGGAAAAGCAGTCTTGTGAGACATGAGGACTGATATGGGATCTTGATGATGCAACATGTGCACCATCAAGTTAAAAATGTTGGTTAGATGCAAATGAAATAAATGGCTGACTGGTTGACCCGACTAATGCATGGCAAACTAGATGCATTGGTATAATGGTCAGCTTCAGGAGCTTATGCGTATGGCATAAGTAAAGTCAATGAAAAACATGCAACACTTGACAAGTGCGCTCAAGGGATGTTATGTAAATGATATATGATCGTGACATTTTGAGAGAAAAAGATACGATGAACCCCCTTACAACAAAAGGGAAAGCAGTCTTGTGAGACGTGAAAACTACTCTAGGATCTTGATGAAGCAACATGCGCACCATCAAGTTAAAAATGTCAGTTAGATGCAACCGAAATAAATGGCTGACTGGTTGAGACGATCAATGCACGACCAACTAGATGCATTGGTATAATGGTCAGTTTTAGGAGGTTACTTATTAGACAAAGGAAAAGTCAATGAAAAGCATTACATACTATACAAGTGCGCTCAAGGGATGTGATGTGAATGTTATGTGATCGTTTCATTTTGAGCGCAAAAGTTACGATGAACCCCATACAACAAAAGGGAAAACAGTCTTGTGAGACTTGGGAACTGCTTTAAGATCTTGATGAAGCAACATGGGCACCATCAAGTTAAAAATATCAGTAAAATGCAACTGAAATAAATGGCTCACTGGTTGACACGACCAATGCACGTGCAACTAGATGCTTTGGTATAATGGTCAGTTTTACGAGGTTACTCGTTAGACATAAAGAAAGTCAATGAAAAGCATGCAATACTATACAAGTGCGCTCAAGGGATGTGATGTGGATGATATGTGATCTTTTCATTTTTTGTGCAAAAGATACGATGAACCCCATACAACATAAGGGAAAGCAGTCCTGTGAGACCTGGGAACTGCTCTAGGATCTTGATGAAACAACATGGGCACCATCAAGTTAAAAATGTCAATTAGATGCAATTAAAACACATGGCTGACTGGTTGACACGACCAATGCACGACCAACTAGATGCATTGGTATAATGGTCAGTTTTACGAGGTTACTCGTTAGACATAAGGAAAGTCAATGAAAAACATGCAATACTAGACAAGTGCGCTAAAGGGATGTGATGTGAATGATATGTGATCGTCTCATTTTGAGCGCAAAAGATACGATGAACCCCCTTACAACAAAAGGGAAAGCAGTCCTGTGAGACGTGGAAACTGCTCTAGGATCTTGATGAAGGAACATGCGCACCATCAAGTTAAAAATGTTGGTTAGATGCAATTGAAATAAATGGCTAACTGGCTGACACGACCAATGCATGGCCAACTAGATGCATTGGTATGATGGTCAGTTTTAGGAGGTTACTCGTTTGACAAAAGGAAAATTCATGAAAAGCAAGCAATACTAGACAAGTGCGTTCAAGGGATGTGATGTGAATGATATGTGATCCTCTCATTTTGAGCACATAAGAACCACCAGAAGTGTACACATTTCCGCTCATGGAGTAAACAACCGAGCTCATATTTTAACCCCGGCTGAAGAGGGCTGTTGATGACTCGTTTGCTTCTGCTTGCATTTAGATCCATTCGTTGTTGGCTTCACAGGTGCTATTTATGGAAATAAGATTTCGAGTCTCTCACCAAGTGAATTATCTTTCCACTTTTTGTGGCTGTTACAGCTTTTTGTCAGTTCTGAAGGTACATACTTCCGTTTTCTTTTACGGCACATGGAGCTAAGCTATGTCCATGAAATATGGCTTCTCCCTCGTTCCTCGTTCCATGCTCACCAGAACGTGGCTCTAGCATCTGAGGTATCTCCAGTTAGAAACTTATTTGAAGACATTTCTTAATTTTATCAGAACTATCTTTCATATTTTCTTTTGCTATTTTTCCAATAAAAATAAAACAATCACAAGATTGGGAGTGCAACTGTACAAACTCTTAGAAGTGCATATATAATCAGATAAATTGGACGAGAATAAATCAGCTCGCTAGTCGGCCAGCCCAAGAACAAGAGACTCGCCCATGGGGCCAGTTACAGGGTTGATAGACTACTGTTAGTATCTTCTAGGTTGAAGAACTTTTCATGTTTTTAATGTACTTCCAATCCTAGTTCCGATGCATTCTGCTATTTTGGATTATATTCATTTGCAACCTTAAAAGATGAGCTAGGACAACAGGCCACTTGAAACTTCCTTAAAGAGAGAGAAAAAAAAAAAAGGAATGAACTTGAATGAGGCCGGACCAATCTTGTTGACGAGCAACGATAAGTCAGCTCCAATGTGACTTTGTTAAGCTAACCACCACCAGAACTACACGAATGAAAAATAAAGTAAAACATACAATGGTTTTCGGTGGAATTCATGAATGACTTGATATCTCAATATGTTGCCCATCCCTTATTTGACATGTAAGACAACCACTGGCAAAAAGTTGCTATGAATATACACCATTTAGCTTCATCAAGCAGCGACTGTTGCTGCAGTTTGTATTTGTTTTCTCCCCTTAAAAAACAAGAAACCAATTGGTAACTCGATGTCTTTCAGACAAGTTGGAATGCGGCTTCAACTTGTGACTTCCCTCAATTTCCTCTCTCTGAAACCTTGTTGGTTTTCTTTTCTAACAGATCACGAGTGACATCAGACATCCGGTAAAATTGTTAATTGTTATTTAAACAAAAGATGGATGATGTGCTCCAATTGAAGGTTAGGATTTGGGTGTACGTGGGATCTTGGCTTTGCAGCACTAGCACTGAAGGCCAGGAACTCGTTGAGGAGCTGCCAGAGGATTGAGCTCAATCAGGAGCAGGATCTCTGTTACATGTCGCAGTAAGTATTGGAAAGGATGGATAACTGGGAGACAGGACACGGCTTCTTGCTAGATTTTCTGAAGTCGGGGATCATCTAGATATCATCTGGATGAAAACTAACTTAATTCCATCTGGATGTCAGCCAGTCAATGCTATAGACCCAATAACACATCTGGGTAGAAGACTAGCTTCCTTCCCTGTGGATGCGAGTCCTTCAATGCTATAGACTTAATGACACGTGCATGTGGTATCCTTAGTAGTTACAAGTGCTAGGATAGCCTTGGTGAAGGCCAAAGACAGAAAATGAAAGAAAAAGTTAGGAAGAAGGAGAAAAAAAAAAGAAAATAAAATGAAGCAAAATAATAAAGAAAAGTAAAACTAGAGGAAGAACAGAGGGGAAAAAGGAACTCTTAAGATATCTTTTTCACTCGAGTGCCCAAGTGATCCAGCCTAGTCGAGAAGGTGGCAGTGTAGGGCATAGCCACTCATAGGCGCATTTTTACAACTGAGGTGGCACCAAAAAAGACAGCAACCAACATGGTAAGCATGTCTACATGACATACATACACTCAAAGCTAAAGGTGTAGAGTTGAAGCCAAGCAAGTACACACATCACATACCATTGCTAAATAATATTTTGTTCTTTTAGCAGGAATATTTTGTTCAAAGACCATTGCTAAATAATACCTGAATTTGTCTGGAACAGTTCTTTTTTTTTTTTACCTTCATAGTAGAAGGAAAAAGTTTCTCATGTGACGCTTCCTCTCTTCCCCAATTTCAAAATATGCAATCATTGTAAAGACAGCAAGGCATATGAATAACCAAAGAATTAAAAATTCATGACCAACATCAGTTGACATTCGAACAGCCCACAAAAGTTTTATCAATTGCTTATATATTAGCTTTGCATTCGCTTGTCAAACAAATCGCACCTATTATCGCGATTCATTCACTAGATGCCTTTGCGCCATCACTTCAGAAATAGCTGGATAAAAAATGAATTGATTATTAAACACCTTCAGAACAAGTGCCATGAAAGAACTGCATCTACACAAAGAGTCCACAATAATGAACCGTGATTCGAAGTAGAATTACCAAGTCTTTGTTGCTAGATTTGACACAGAGTTGTAGGTACTACATTATATTTAAATCAGATTTCAGACCGATCTATATAGATTAAATGACAAATTTGTAGAGCAATGCTTTAGGCTATAAAATAATCCAAAGCACAGCAAGAAGAACAGCTGGAATGGATCAATGATCCTATGATAATAAGCCAATTCAGTCAGCTGTATAAGCAGATATGAGTTCTCAGAAAGAATGACAAAAGTAAACATCGAAAAGCAAAACTAAGAATGAACAAGTTCACCTGAAAAGGGAAAACGGGGAAATTGGCCAAGAAAATTAGGAAGAAAGATTTTGCATCGGGGAAAGATATCATCTTTAAAACTGTAGCTTATTCCATAAGATACGCTCTAATACAACACATCGAAATCTCTCATATGCTACATTATGCTAACTCAAAGTTTAATTTATTTTCATTACGTGCTGGAAGAACCAAAATGAGACGAGAGTACTTTGATGGCAACAATACACCTAAAAGAAATCTGCCCACCACTAACGTGTTTCGATTGACACTCTTTTCAAAGTGGAGTATTTATAGTTTTCAGGTGACATTAAAAAATGAGTTTGAGAAAAAGAAAAACTCAATTTTGTCAAAACCTAGTTTTTAAAAGGAGAAAAAAAGATTTTAAAATTATTTAAATTAAATGATTACTTACTATTCAATTTGAAAAAAAATGTTCATACCCATTAAAAATTTCTTTGGGGCAAATCGAATTTCTTTTTCGCTGCCCATTAAACGTGAGATGAAGAAAATGTCCGTTGGACGATTTTTGCGCAAACATATTTCCGGAAATTTCGGATCCACTTTCCTGTTCGATGAAAATGACCGTTAGGGCTGGCATGGTGAGCATCGGCTTCTGCCGCAGCCGCCGTCCTCCTCCTTGCAGTTTCCTTCTCCTTCCTCTAGTCCTGCAGCTTCGTGGGTGAGCGGAACGGCGTCGGCGGTAAACAGTTTTCGTCCGGCGACGTCTGCTTCCTGTGCCGGCTGCCGTGAAGGTCTTCAAAGCTCGTCCGGAAGCCTGCTTCAAAAGGGATTGGTTAAGAAGGCGCTGGAGCTCTCCGTGGCTTTTGTTCCTCTCATCGTCTTCTTCACCAACGGAAATCTCTGAGATTTCCACCGACTGCAGGTTCCTCTCCCTCCCCCCCTTCTCTCTCCTGCGATGAATTAGATTGATTGTGTTCTGTTCTGCTATTTCCTTGTCCTATTTCTCCTTTCTTACCTTGTTCAGGTTGGATAGATTTGA
>JAANDH010000841.1:120375-133524 GCA_011799765.1 Nymphaea thermarum | reverse complement strand
TCTTAGGTGTCTGAGTATTCTTCCTCCTTTAGTCAGGTCATATTTGCTTTTGATATGCTTGTTTTATTGTGTTGTATCCTTGCGTTGGATACTGCTACTATATATTACATTTTTGAAAAGGTGGACTGCATACTTACTTGGGACAGGTGCTCATCAGTGGCTTCTGGAAAGGTCATACCCTGACGATTACTGAGTGTCCATTAGCATATAGAGGATGCAACTGTCGCTGTATTTTATTTAAATTTAGACAAAAGGAATAGTACATATGCAAGGAACAATTTTGTCTCTTCAGTTTACAGTAAGAGGTGTTTAACCAGAAATGCCAGAAATCCAGCCTCTTCAACAACTATAAAAAAAGGGTTTTCGAGCTAAGGTTTTAACAATAAATTCAATTTATTGCCCCTCGAATCTCTCCAAATGATATACTATAAATTCAGTTTATTGCCCCTTAATCTTTCCAAATGATATAAAGCTAGCCTTGACGAGATTGAGATTTTTGGTTGATGGGCACTTGAGTCACAAGACCACTTATGGTGAGGGCATCCTATTTATTTTTTGAGTCATTACAATATAATTATGAGCCCATATGATAAAATTTTTGTTGGGCTGAGGTGCGCCACTCACGAGCTCGTATAGGCAGTTGCTCACACCAGTCTCCATTTATCTCTGCACTGTATCTATCATTTTCAATAGATTACCTTTGTTAGAGAATATAAGAGGGCTCTATAATTCAATAAACGATAATTAATGCGCTTGATTGTTCTTTATTCCCTTTAGGCGATTTAGAACCTTCAAGAATCAAGACATAAAGCTTGTGAATTAATGGTGCCCACCTATGCCTCGACGCAGCACAAGACTCTAAGAGGTAGGAAAAATGAGGGGACTTTGAGCATAGTATGAGCCGTAGAGAACCCCACTCCCCCAGAATTAAAGAGACTCGGCCTGGCAATTCATCAATCAATTACCCAAGATACTTTTTTGAGTGGCTTACCCTCATATTCTGTCGAACTTTTGATGTGAATATACTCAAGATTAGCTATGTAATTTTGTTTAATATACTGGTAAAAAAAAAGGCTACCAGCGAAGCATCAACTGTCACAACGTCTCTGACATCCATGAGGTTCTTTGGTTAACAAGTATCATGCATCCCAACTAATCAGTGTTAGAACGATGGTTGCTTGGATTTACATGCTCCCTTATGTCATGTCTAAATCTATCTTTTATATATATATATATATATATATATAAACAATTACTTTAGTTATCTAAAAAAAACTCAGTCATCTATCTTTTTTTTTAGTTTACACATTTTTTTTTCTCAACCATCTATCTTTTTTTGATAAACAGCATTAGTTAGATGACTGAGTTTTTTTTAGATAACTAAAGTAATTGTTTATATATATATATATATATTAGGCTATCAAACATCAGCAGCTCATTTTATAATTATTAAACAAATATTATTTAAGAAAAAAACGACTAACTTAATATATATATATATATATATATATATATATATATATATATATATATATATATATATATATATATATAATAGTGAATTTTGAAGCTGCTTGCAGACTGTCCTTTCACATCCATAGGCTGCGACAAAGCTAAGTTCAAACAGCGATTGAGCATCACTATTGAAGGCAGAGTTTAACTCATGAATAAATAGGACGCTAGAACCAAGACAAACTCTTCAAAAACCAACTTTCTTTTTTTGAAATGACAGAAATTTCGAGACCAGGTGTTTTTGTAAATAGTGATGTCTAGGCAACCGGATAAAGCTGAACAGTAACCACAAAATTGAGTTGCTTTGGATTTTAAAGAAGAAAAGCATTTAGTTTGAATATTCTCAAGAAACGAAATCAGAGATTTCAGCGAGACGATCATTTGGTCATCCAACAGGAACAAAATGCTTTCCTTGCGTCAATAAAAGAAAAAGTTGACTAGAATATATATTTGCAAATCAAAGAGTAGACTTGATCCAAATTCGATTTGGACACGGCTCACAACTTTAAGAGCGAGACTCAACTTGCATGTTCTATCTAATATCTACGAATATAAAATGAGCAAGCTGGACAAAAATCCTACCACCCAAATGAGAACCGAAGTCAATTACCGAGCATTCAATGACCTATTTTGCATGTGTTTATGCACGCATGCGCGTGTTCAATAGCCGCCTTCTGACTTTGATGGTCATATTAACAAGGAAGAAGCAAGACCCCACATATAGCATAGTTGGCAAACTTGTGACTCGAACTCGGATTATTTGATAATGGGGTCACTGGCTCAGTGAGTTGACTCGTCAACTTAGTAAGTTGAATCGTCGACTCAATCAATCAAGTTTTAAAATAACATGAATCAGACGAATTAGAACGAATCAAGGTTGATAAGCCCACTCCGCAAGTCAACCAACTGTGATATAATATATATTGGTGTTTTACGTTGGAAGTGACCTACTTGGTTACCTGATCGGGGTTTGCGCTGCCACAGAAAATCTACGGTAAAAATTCCTCTGTGGATTCGATTGTTCGAGCTCCCCGCCTGCTTGTGGAACCCGCATCCTCTGGTTGGCCGGAGGTTACAGTGCTAAGGCAGCACAATTAGCGCAAAAAATCCTTCCCGGAAACTAAGCCCCCGACGCCCAACCTCGATCGATTCAATGCTCTCCAAACTGATGCGAGTGGCAGATCAAAGGGCGATCGTGAAGTCCAAGATGAGGCTCGCATCAATCCAGCCTCGTTAAACAGAAATTCCCCTCGAGTTTCAGCTTCGACTAATCGACAACCGAGTTCTACTAGTGGACATGCTTTGGGGAAGACATTCCCTTTCGAATTGGAGAAGCAGAACAACAACAGGTCCAATCCTCCAACACCAGAGCTAAAATTTCCTCCAGCATTTCCTATTACTAGTGAACCTTTTGTTTTTGGAGAGAAGACGACAAACTCCATGTCAGGGGACTCTAGGAATGCATTACGGTACGGCCCCTCAAAATCTGTTCAGGTGGACCCCAAAGAGCAGACGGAGCATGGACAACGCAAGAGAGCGTGTAAACCACAGGAGGATGTGAGAAATGTTCCTTCCTCTATTTTGTTGGGAAGGAGAACAGGGTCTTGGCATGAAATTGACGTTCACCAGCAGTTTGACAGAGTCGAACCAGCAGTTTGACAGAGTCGAACCAGGAGGAAATCTCAATTTATGGATCAGGATAACATATTGGCCCGCAGTCGAACTTGAATCAAGTCAGATGCTGGGGAGACGATTCAGGCAACATGGACGTAGGGGTGACCACGAGTAAAGTCGAGCCCGAGTTCAGTCGGCTTGAGCTCGGCTTGACTAATGAAACCTGGAGCTCAAGAATAGCTCGATGGAAGCAGCGCGAGCTCGACTCAGCAGTTACTTGTTGAGCTCGATCTCGACTCGATTAAGGTTCGACAAACTTATTTGAATAGAATTGATATTCATCGTTACAGGTTGAGCTCGAGCTAGACTGGATTAAGGCTCGACAAACTCTTTCAAATAGAATTGTGTTGAGCTCGAGCTCGGCTCGACAAACTCGTACACTTGTTTGAATATATCGACTTGATTAAGGCTCAAGCTCGACTTGGTGGTTACGTGTTGAGCTCGAACTCAACTTGATTATTTAAATGAGTCAACTCATGAACTCGAGCTCGACTCGTTAAGCAAATGACTCGGCTTGAACTCGTTCACGAGTCAAGCTACAGTGATTGTCTCAATCAACAAGGCCTCAAGAGTCATCGACGACACCAATAGAAGCTACACCTGGTGCAATAACAATCAATGAGTGTGCTGATGTGCTCTTCTTGACAAACCAATAACCGCAGAGGAAATTAGAAGACCGGTCTTCCAATCTACAGTGACAAGGCACCTGGCCTTGATAGATTTCCGGCAGGTTTCTTTTATTACTGAGACTATTTTATGGATTTCTTTTCTACTGCTCAATTCGTCGCAAAAATAAACCGTTCACATCTTGTTCTCATCCCGAAGTTCCAAGGAGATACGAATATTAAGGCTGACCTACAAATTTAGAACTGCATATGAAATCTCAATCAGATTATTAACTAGGTCTTATTTTTCAATAAAAGCAGCTACTAAAACTTGAACATTGATTACAGTCAAATAAATCGAACTAGTATGGCCGTTGCGTTGCTTGAACCAGAGGCCACAAATCTGGGTGACCCCATTGAAGAAGCTGGGGCCTCACGTCCAAAGGCTTTGGAACGAGCCTACGGGCACCGGCCACCCAAAAGGCAAAAGATTCCAAAAGACGGGGCCAAGCAAAACCACTTGCTTCGCCTCTGGTGCCAAGTGTGTCCGCGCACCTCTTCCTCTCCCTCCTCCTCTCTCTGCGTGAAAGTAGACGGCCAATCATCCTCGTCTGCTCTTACTGCTTCTATGGCGTCGGGTTTATCGATTTCTTCCCTCCCACCAAAGATCTCCTTCAGAAAATCTTCTTGCGGGTACCAATCTAACGGGCCTCGCGTTGCAAGCGTGCGTTGCATGACTTCTTCCGACGTTCCCGTCCCAGATTTCTTCTCCTCAGATTGGTACCTTCGCCTTCGATTCTGTCTTACGGGTTTTTGGATTTTTCGCTTCTTCTGCAGACGTTTGTTGGGGTGTTAAGTATTTTGAGCTCCATTTCCATGAAATCATCTAGCCTTAATCGTTGAACAAACAGAGAGGAAGATGAATCCATATTTCGTTGTTTCTCTGTGGATGTATTCACCGCGCTAGTTGAATTCTCCAGTTCACTATGAAAGAAGAATTTTCCACTCTGTTCCTTTTTAGTTTGTTATTTTTTCTCCAGCATGGCTCTTCCTCCCACTTAATGTCTTCCGATGCCCAGTTATAGTGTTGATCTTGTTGGCTCTAAACTAATTTGGGAGCTTTATCGTCTTTTATCGACGATAGAGTTTGTACTCTGAACCCAAAGAATTGTTTGATCCTGTCACTTTTGTAAGAATTTTTGATATGATCAAAGGAAAGTCTTGTAATTTCTGAAAACTTGAAAGTTTGTTGGGTTCGTACAAACATAGCTAACTGGATTAAGTGAAACGACTTGTTTGGGGCTTTAGCAGGATCTGTCGATAAAGAATCTGTAAAATAATTTCCTCTGGTTGTCCAACAGAATTGGAAGGTTCAAGTCATTTTGAATAGTTGGTCATTGCCTGCAAATTCGCCTCCAAAGAATATTTTCTTATAATTCCGTGGGTTATCATTTCTTTATAGGTAATGCACTTTTTGTGGAGTTGTTGCCAATTTGTTTGGCTACTTGGAATGTTATGTCAAGGGGCATTTTTATTCTTTAGAACTAAATCATTTTCTCTTTTCATCTTTATCTTTTGCATTTCTTCCTCGCTCGCTACAAGTTTACTAAAAGAAAACTGTTCAGGCTCTTAATAGTTCCACCTTCAAATTTCATTTTGCATGTCGGTTCTGGATCTGTTGTTAAAAACAGTGACTCATCAAGTGACAAAGAATAGATGAGATTAAATTGCAGAGAAGACAACACGCCCGACCCTCCCAATGGTTGAAGTTTTTTGGGATATTATCCTAGCATTTTCTTGCCTTGTTAGACACGACGGTTTGTTTATCAGATTTGGCATTAACAAATATGTGCAAGTGATGAACAAATGAAATTATATTTGTTGTTTTGAAGCTGCTTCTTCTCTTTCTCTATGAATCAAGAAAACTTGAATCTCTTTGTTTCAGGGTGGAATCTCGCAGTAAACGACCTATCGGCCCCAGGCTAAATGTAACCTTGACCCCCTCCTCCATAACTGGATAAATAGTAGCTCTAGTTAATTATTTTGCTGTTATACCAATTTGATGGGGTGTCATAGTTCACTGCAGAAGAAGCCATTCAGTGCCAACTTGAGGCATTAAAGTACAACGACCAACCTCGACAGGATCATGGTGTTGAGGTCATGTACAGGGTAATGTGCATATTTGAAGTCTTCATCTTTCCAAAAATTCTTGTCTGTCATCGTAACACTGAAAATTGGACTTTCTTTTAGCAGTTTGCTGGATTTGATCCTTTTGAGAGATCTCCATACTTTGGGCGCTTCTTTGACTTGGGACAGGTCAGTAATTATTTCAAAGCATGATCATAAGAACTCGATAAAATTGTTTATTTAGCTTACAATTTGTTTCCATGCAGTTTGAGCGGTTTAGGAGAATATTTCACCATTCAGCTTACCGTGCTCTGTTGTGTCACAAGGAGAGGAGGATCCTAAGTAGTTTTTGGGTGGAAGAGGTAACATAATTCCACCATGAAATCTCTTTGTGTTGGCATATTTGGAGGTTTGTTCTTGTAAAGGTTGGAGCTACCCTTGTTTCTACGACCTTTGACCTACTTTGATTACTGAACCCAGGTAGGGCCGAGTCCAATTAAATGTTGCAGAGACTTGCCTTGTGGTCTTGGATTTTGCACCTTGTCCACAAACTTTGTTGACTTTTTGATGAAAAATCCAACCCAGCTACATGTGCTGCAACAGAACAACATATTCATTTCTGAGCATCATTTCCATCTGGATTTATGAGTCATCTGTATCCGCTTAACTGGCAAAAGTACACAAGTGGTTAGGCAAGAGCTCATTATTTACATTATGCAATATTCATGAGACAACTGCCCGATTGAGAATCCTGTCAAAACTTTTCATTTTCCCATTAATGTGCCTTCCTGACATTCATTCGTGAATGGCTGTACCTCATTCTCATGGGTGAACTTTGAAACAGAACCATTTCAAGCAAAGGGTTTGGATTCGAGGTGCAAGACCAGAAGAGGAAGAAACCTTCCAGTTCACGATGATTCAAGTAAGTATTCTATCAAGCTGCTTTCTTTGTGGAATGTTCTTGTGTCACATCATTCCTTATTCTCTTTTCACCAGAGGGTCGGCGGTTCTTGGGATGGTTATTGGTTGACAGAGAGCCTCCTTCATGATGTTGATGTATTTTCTGGTGGAGTAGCATACTAGTATATTGGTGATTGACACCACTGGATAGAAATTAAACTTCACAGAAGATGAATGATCCACAGTGATAGCGCCCTTATTCTGAGAAAATGCATGGACTTGCATCCTTAAGTGTTCATATTTGTCTCTTGGTCATTGTACAGTACAAAACTAGATGATTTGCTAAATCATATGTATACAGATTACAGACGCATCAGCTTTCAGCAATATGTAAGAAATCATGTACATTTTCATCTTAGATGATTTTCATGTACATTTTCATCATAGATGATTAGTAGGAACGTGTTGATCTTTGGTGATTCTTGAGTGCCGTGGTTCCACCTTTTACGATCGAGGAGAGTAACACCTACAAAAATCAAACATATGACATGCCTTTTACATGCCAGCATGTTTGACCAGCTATGCTACGCCCCTTGAGGCAGATGATAGGTTTATTCTTAAACACATAAACAATACTGCAAATTTGCTCTCTTTAGGATGGAACTCAAGAATTTTACTTTGAAATTTTAAACATGGTTAAAAGTTCAATACCCGGAGTGTGATCCTGCCTAACCCCACCTTGCCTATTTAACCAAAAAAAAAAAAGAACGGAAAATCAAGGAAATGTCGTTTTACTGGCTTAAAGTCCATTCTTGTGTTCTTTATCATATGGGCACCAACTATGAAAGATTGTCTTTCTCGGGGATCTTTCTTCCATGAGTCTATTACTGAACGTTGGTGAAAGTGAAAGGGCAAATAGAACCACCCCTCATGCAGTTATGTTCAAGAAAGCTTCCTTTTCTAACACTGTGAAGTTTTAATCATGGTAATAAGTACCGCTGTCTTTTTGACAGTATTTTGAGTGAGAAATAATCTGAAGACAAAATAATTAAGCAAAACATGATATTTTAGATTCCTTTTTACCGTGAATTTCTGGAGGAACTAGGAGAGAACTACAGTAAGGACTAAGGAGATCTTTGACTTGGCTCTGATCATGGAATCAGATGATCCTACCCTGTATGTGTTGGGAAATCAAAAGGCTTCCCAATCTTTTGTGAGATTCTTGATCTTCCGCCAGGTATCTTTCTATATTTGCACATCATATGAGATGCAAATGCATGGCAAAGAATTGTGCATGGGCACTGATTGCCTTTCATTTTATACGACAAGGATTTCTGTGAGGAGCGGCCGCTTAAGAGTGTTAAGAGTGATTTGTACCTGATAGGCTTTTGTAATTTACATGGATTTTGTAGCCCAAAGGCAATTTTTTTTTTCAAGGGCATTTATGTAATTTTGGATTTAAGGGTTTGCCCAAATCCTTATGTGCCTAACTATCATTTTTTAAAATTTATATTTTTAAAAAAATTATATATAAGACAAATGAAATTGTTTAAAATTTACCTGTAATTTTTTTTTAAGTGGGGCCAGGGCCCTGGTAGAGGGGGCATCACGCATGCTGCTCCTTGTATTATTCAATTTTTCTGTAATAGTAGAAAAAATTTGTACAGCCATGGCCACTTAAAAACTTGTGTCATTTTTTCTTTTTCTTCTCTTCAACGTCGTGAGTGAGAGAGAGGGCGTCGTTCGTAACAAGAGTAGCCGGCCTAGGCCCAGCCCGATAATATTGTTGGGCCGGGCCGAGTACCGGGCCTGGCCACCAAAACTTAGGCCTGGCCCGACCCGAATTCGTCGCGACAGGCCGGTGTTGGGGACGACAGGCCGGAGATCGTGGACGGCGGCGTTGGGGATGACGGATCCAAAACTCTTGCGCTTGTTAATATGAGAATATCGATATCTTGGTAGTCTGAGATCGCTAGGGATCTTAATTTGAGTTCACACCTCTCCTCATCAGACGTCCAATCAGAGATAATCAGAGGAAACGTGGATTGAAGATCAACTGTTTGGTTAAAGAGTGGCAGAAACAAACACGCCCCTACTGAGCCGGTCCCCAGGAGGCAAACCCCCCCAGCCCATGGTATCTTTATGATAATACTACCAAATATATACTGCCATGGCTTCTTTTTCTTAAAGAAACCACTAAGATTTGATTTACATGATCTGGTTGATAAAGTAACAGGTCGTCCATCAAATGATCATGAAAGCTTATAAAGATTTTTAAGAGCATAAAAAACCAATGCTTTAAAATATTTCAAAAATGCATGGTTTAAAATTCACAACGAAGAAAAAGACACTAGTAATCAAGCAATGACCCAGTAGGCTGCTTGGGCAGACCACCCACCTTCAAGAATGGGCTGGTTCAGCTATATGGTGTACCTTTTATGGGCCCACTCAAAACTTTTTTAAATGTCTTTCTGTCACACATTTATCTGTCACACATTTGTCCCAAGTAAGCCTAAGCATCGGGTCGAGTACCCATCGGATGAGTAATCTTCATTGGGATTTGGATTTATAGAAGAGTGCAAAAACTGCCACATTAAAATCACTTGGATGAGAGTTGATAGGCGAGTAATCTTCATTTCAAGTGTTAGAGGCGTTAATCTAATGTGCTACATAGATGTGTAAAGTCGGGGGGAGCTTGGCTCGACTAATGAAACATCGAGCTTGACTAGGCTTGAGCTCGAGAATAGTTCGACGGAAGCAGCTCGAGCTCGGCTCATCAGTTACATGTTGAGCTCGAGCTCGACTCGATTAAGACTCGACAATGAACAGAATTGACATTCATCGTTACGTGTTGAGCTCGAGCTTAACTCGATTAGGGCTCGACAAACTCGTTGAATAGAATTGACGTTCATCGTTACGTGTTGAGCTCGAGTTCAACTCGATTAAGGCTCAACAAACTCGTTGAATAGAATTGATACTCATCGCTACGTGTTGAGCTCAAACTCGACTCGATCAAGGCTCGACAAACTCATTTGAAATAGAATCGATATTCATCGTTACGCGTTGAACTCGAGCTCGACTCGTTAGGGATCGACAAACTCGTTGAACAGAACTGACATTCATCGTTATGTGTTGATTTCGAACTCGACCCGATTAAGGCTCAACAATCTCGTTTGAATGTATCGACTTGATTAAAGAGAGAGAGCATCATGAGCTCGAACTCAACTCGATTATTTGAACAAGTCGGCTCATGAACTCGAGCTCGACTTGTTAAGCAAATGACTCAGCTCAAACTCGTTCACGAGCCGAGCTCTAGAAAGTCGGGCTCGAGTAGCTCAACTCGTTGTCCACCTCTAAGCGCAACAAAGACATCATTCCGAGACACTAAAAGTAGATCACGTACCTTACTAAAACAAAGAATTAAATAATGGATCTTCCGGTTCACCTACAAAAACCTTAAATCCACTTGTCAATTCGTTCCTTTACCGAATGCAACTGCTTGGGCTCATAATTTACGTTGGATCCGGTCCATCGACATCAGCATTTGACAGCGAGGTTGCTTGAAGCAGAGGCCACAAATGTGGAGGGGAGGGCCGCAATCTGGTGTTGATAGAGTTGGGCCCCACGTCCCAACGCCTTCTTCGGCAAATGTCCCTTTTACGAGAACTACTGCCCAAAGATCGGGCCAATCCAAAACTACTTGCCTTCCCTGTGGTCTATCTGCTCTTCTACTATTATTTTCTCTTTCTCATTAAAATAAAAATAATTTTCTGAAACTCATTTCTCCTTCTTATAATATTTCAAATCCAACTAAAAATAAAAATAATCTACCAAGTTTTAATTAAATTCAGCTGTTGGGATTTGTTTCTTTGGCGATTTCTCCTATAATTATTTCTACGTATAAGGAGGAATGTCTATGACATAAAAATAATAATTTTGTATAAAAGAATTATCTAAGATAAAAATTCGTCCCATAAGACATGTTGAATCTATCTGTATCATCATAAGATTTGATGCTGAAAAAATATAAGATCCATTCCATATTTAATTAAATGACAAATGAGTCATGCTAATGGAAGTTTACAACTAGTGGAAATTATAATTCTATGGAAAAAGTAAACATTTATTGGACTTTAAATTCGTGTAAATATCAATAAGTCGTACCAACATAATCTATATTGTTTCCTCCTATTCAACCATGTAATATTGATATCTGGGAATTTTTATGCTTCATATTTGGTCCAAGTTCTTGAACTATATTGTTTTCTTGACAGAAAACATGATGTGCTTATTGAAATTGGACTGAGTCGGACAATTGACCGATTCAAGAGTGGCAAATGTCAATTTTTAATATTTTTCTAATATTTAAAAGCTCAAAATGACAAATATCTATATTGGGCCTGATGTCTGAAATTCCCTAAATTTCAGAACCTTTTCCTTTAATATGGAAACTACCACATAGTTGTGAAACTTGTGATCTAAGTCCCTTAGGTTTAGAGAAATTTTAGAAATCAACAGTGTATGATTTTTTTATGTTTTTCAAGTCTTTAGAAGCCACATTCTTGGTCAAAAGAACATGATTCAAGAGTCTATTTCTAACAAATGATCATGCCAAACGCGCTTATAGGGTTTGATTTAGTCAACATGTCTTTTATATATATATATATATATATATATATATATATATATATATATATATATATATATATATATATATATATATATATATATATATATATATATATATATATAATGTTAGTGGATAAATGTGAACTCCATGCTTGAAATCTTGAAGCAAGTCAAGTTCATTTTCATGCAATAGAGAATTTTATAAAGCAAACATATTTAGAAAATTGTTTTTTAGGTCATATACAAATAAAATCAATGTGTTGGCGATATGTTTTTCTTAGTTCATATTTATTCAAAATTGGGGAATCAAATCTAGTTAGCGAACACATGATGCAGACTGGGGAACCTAAGTGATCTGAATTTATTTTTTATAATTCAAAAACCACTTTGACATTATGTACTCGTGATATGAAGATGGGTATCTCGACAGTTTAAAAAAAATCAAAGTCTATATTGCACTAGTTTTTGGGACTTGAAAATTCCAGATTTTATATCCAAATCTGAAAATCCAAGACATTGGATTAGAGTTTCTCCTGAACATATTTCTACCTCTATATATGCAGCTGCACCAACAATCATTCAACACAAAACATGGCTTCATCATCATAAATGATATTTTTTGTTTATTAAATCCAATAGATACCTATCTGTATACAGTTTTAGTATAAAATGATTTTTAAATTATGGGTTTTTTAAGAGCTTGAAAAATCAACTTCTCATCAGGTGCTAGCTTTTGAGACATGAAGATTCATGTCTTTAAATCCAAATGAGATGATCTAAGAATCATCTATGTGACATACATAATCCAGAATTTACATATAAGGCCAGATTGCAGTATTAGAGCTTCCATTTTTGGTTTAGGGCACCAATATGATCTCATTTGAACGATTACCTGTGCATTAAGTCTAGTTTAAATTTCACAATCCAAGTTGTATTAATCCAATTCGAATGAGAAAGATGTGTTCAGCATAATTGGAAGCGGAAAAGTCAACCACTTTTCTGTGATTTTTTGGGCCAATAAATACATCTTTTTCAATTATTCCAAATTGATTCATTGTTTGTCAGTGGATCATCAAAAAGGATTCTGATGCACGTTAGGATTCAGATCTTTCAATAAGTTAGAAACTTAGAAAAAAAAACCAACTAGATTACATGAAAGCGGGTAAATTTTTTCATGAATTCAGATAGCTGTAGCAGATATTTACAAGAGAAGTAACGCAGTAAAACTGTAAAACATGACTGAGTATGATATTTAATTGATTGGATTAACACAATATGAATCTGAATGTGCAGAAAGAGCTTTTTGGTATATCTCTTTCTCTCTCTAAGCATAATCCAATTGAAGACGGCCTTCTATCTACAAGGATGCATCATCCAATGATACCAATCTTTTTCTTCCGCAGAGACGTCTAAAGATTAGAATATATATATATATATATATATATATATATATATATATATATATATATATATATATATATATATATATATATATATATATATAGAGAGAGAGAGAGAGAGAGAGAGAGCCGATAAAATGGGAATATATAACCAAAATTTGGGGACAAGAGGTCCCCTAATTACAGAAGCAATACCGCAAATACAAAAGCAGGAATAGAAAATAAATAATACAATGCACAGAAAAGAAAAAAGGTGAGGCAAGAGAGGAAAGACAGGGCGGCGCCGTCACTCAGCCGCAGAC
>JAANDH010000841.1:85497-120010 GCA_011799765.1 Nymphaea thermarum | reverse complement strand
CAGAAAAACTCTCAGCAACCAAGTTGAAAAGCAAGGGCGACAACGGACAACCTTGACGGAGGCCACGCCCAAGACAAAAGAATTCGCCACACTTCCCATTGAAGGAGATCGCGAGCTGGGCTCCGGTGACAAGCGAAAGGATCCACTGCCTAAATGAAGGACCAAAAGCTAGACGAGTGAGGAGGTCAGAAAGGAACTCTCAACTAACCGAGTCAAAGGCCTTAGAGAGAGAGAGAGAGAGAAGGAGCCAAAGCGATAAAAGGAAAAGTCACAATAATAATAACGGAAGAGATAAGAGAAGAGGGTATCAGGGAGACCCGCAAGCCTATTCCTCAAAACCGTCTAACATTTGCTTTGTCTCTAGGGAACTTGAAAACCACGTCAAATTGGGTTTCCTTTACTTCTCTCTCTCTCTCTTCATCTCTTCCTCCACAGAGATTAAAAAAAAAAACCGGGAAAGTAATAATATTGTTATTAATTTTGAATACCCGGAAATCTCATAAATTTCCACCAAATAATCGACCATCGTGCAATCTTTAGCTCAGAAAGAGAGATAGAGAAGGGGATACCAATCTTTCAAAGGTTAGCAAAATCTTTTGGTTTTTTTTCTCCATATTTACTTGCCTGCGTGTATCTCTAATTAAACTAGTTTACCACATTTTTTCTTTCTTGTATCTGCTGTTTGGATCATATTGTAACTGTTATGTGGATGTTCTCCTTTTTCCTGGAGGAGGAAAAGATGCCTTAGTTTTAATTTTGGTTGGATTCATCATCTAGAGGCTCATTGATTTCTTCTTTATTATTGGTTTTTTTAATTTTAAAATTTGTTATTTAATATTTTTTGATATATATTTGCTTGTTCACCAGGTGAGAAAGTGCTTAAAGTTTTTCAAGATTGGTTTTTGGCTTCTGGGCTGCTGTTGTTTTTTGATGGGCAAACAGATGTGCATCTGTTTTTAGGAAGCCCCTGCCTTTCTGTTTCTGCATTTGCCTGTACATAACTGCACTTCCGAAGGAATTCTTGTTGGTTTTAGTTTATTCAACCGATAAAATATGTACTGATTGATGTTGTTTTCATCGCAGGGTAAGGATCCAAGAATTTTCAGCTTAGAGTGTTGAAGATGAAGAGAAAGAATCCTAGTGGTGGTGTAGACCGGAAAGGGAGTGGCCCCGTGGATCTTGATAGGGCGCCTGGCCATGCCATTGGGCTGCGACCCACCTCGCCTGCTACAAATTTGATTCCTCGCAATTCAGTCGAACTCGTTGAGGCTGAAACCTTGGAAAAGAAGACGGTGGGTAAGCCTACTGCCCCGATGGGACGAACGGACAGGGATGATCAGCTGAAGATGTTCAGGAAGGTATACCAGTAGTTTCTGACTCTGTGTTTGATTTACTTTTGGACTTTGCAAGGGTTATTTTTTGTTCTGTAGAACAAATTTTATGAAATGATTGTCAAATGATGATGTTAGCGGCTTGTTGCTTATGATAATGACTACCATTTACTAATAAGCGATTACACTGTGAGAACGGAGATTCATGTGTTGATGTTAAAAATGCCTGATCATATATTAGAACTGAGCTAGAAAGACAGAAATTAAAAAAAGTCAGCAGCTAAGTTATTTGTTTCTTTGTTCGGCCTATTCTAAAGGAAAGAATCAAGGCAACCTTTTTCCCCCTTTGGTGCATGATCTGATGGTTTACCCTGAAGAGAGTTTTTATAATTGTTTCTCTGCTTGGGTACTTAAATTCTGCTTCTACCTCTTCACATATCTGGCTCATTCCAAGATCATGGTATTATGTGCTTAAGCCTGTCTTTTTTCATCTGCAAATGTTTGCAGTTCCTGTTACTTCTCTAGTAGTTTGAGGAGCTAATCTTGTTTCCACCACATTTTCCTTTATCAAATGGCGTGAGATTTAGAATACCTTCTGTTCCTTTTTTCTGGGATACCACTTTGTCTTCTTTATTGACTTAGTTAGCTGTGACCTTGGGGTCTCTCTAGTTGAATTAGTGTTAGCACATTTTATTGTCATATTGCATGTATTATGCTATAGTATGTAGACCCCTACTTGGATCCCACCTTGACACGCAATACGAGATATTGCATGATTGTGCTTAAAATAGTGTGGACATGGTTAACACTTTGTCATCAACTTACTATTTCCATTTCCTTTTTTATGTTCATTTGTATTCTTAAGGTTTTGTTCTTAATCATGTTACTGTTCAATTTCATATGTGATGTTTTAATAATGATATAGAGTTACTTTAATTGCTTTTCACTTAAGATTGTAAATATGCTTGATTGCTATAGGGGTATGTTTCTTAATGTCTCTAAATTCTCAAGTAATGTGTTGCTTGATTCCCAACCGTGTTCATTCTCTCATAAAAAATGTACACATACATAGAGACTCAAATGACTATCATGGTCATGGGTATATATATCATAATCAACTGCTTAGAGATGAAATTTCTTTATCATATCATTAAGGCCATTAAGGTTGGATTAAGGCAATAATTCCAACATTCTCCAACCTGGCCTAATGATATATATTTTGCCAATCATACGTACCCAAATACTTTATGAATAAACTGGCCTTAAATCTATTCGATCAGTCCATGTGCATGAGTACACATGCATGCGTACATATGCACGCATTACAGTCTTGAGGCATATCCACCTTGCTTCTTGCATCTGCATTGCCATTCATGTAAAACAACATTATTTAGTTGAGTTCAGAAACAGGAAATTTTGTATCAAAGTTTTTTCTTTTCTGTTTTAGCATATTTAAATTTTGTAAATTTAATATGCTAAAACAGAAAAGAAAAAACTTTAATTCTTCAAAGCTGGTCTTTTTAATTTTTCATTGTTGACTGATACTTTTAGTTGATTACCTAATCTCTGCAGACATGTTCTCTCTGTACAAACTTAGAGGTGGTTTCTGTGGCCTTGTAAATGTGATGTGGCCGATATATGTTGTTTCTCTATCCGAGCATGCTTTCTTATACCATTCCTTTGCATGGGAAATAAAACATGCTTTTTGTGAGTTTACTTGAATGAGTTGTTGACTTGGTATAGTTTTTTTCCTTTTTTACCATTGCTAGAAGTATCGGAACTTGTTGATATATTTGCGTACATATTTTTCAATTGATCTTCATTAGTTTGAATAAATTTGACCATGTATATATGTTGAAAATATGTGATGATACTTTTGTGAGTTTTTTCATAGCAACATCTCATCTTATTTGGCGCATATTTAGACACATTTTGAAATTTAGTAACTTCTGCACTTCTTCTTTGTGAAATCTTATGTTGTATGTCTTCTTCCTTTCAGATCATGCTGCATATATTCACATTCATAAATTCTTAAGTTCGTGCAAAAAATTATCCTTATAAGGCCTCAGTAGCCTTTTCACTGTTATTTTTATTTTTGAAGAGCCATTAAAGTTTGGCTTATTAGTAGTGCTGTTCCTGGTCATCAAATTCTATGTGGCATGTGGTCATAGGATTTCAAGGCATCTATATAGTTCTGATTATTTTCCATTCATGCAGTGCACTGACAATCATAACTATGCCAATGAGAGTAACTTTTCAAGGACAAAGTGTTACAAGAGGCGCTGCTCCAGGCAGATGATGACAACCAATATGAAATTTGACCAGGCAGGTGGCCATGTCCTTGTCCAGAAGCTTGCTGATTTTCAGGAACCATGTAATGATTCTTTTTCATTTAGGATGATAAAGAGAAAGGGCAGTCATGTCACCCCACCACATGCAGAAGCAGATAAAGTGCGTGAGCCCAAAGAGAAGGTATGGGGACAGTTTTCGGAGAGGTTGTTGAAAAAGGTGGATGCAGTTGCTTTTCCTCATAGAATGATGGGTGAACAGTGCATGCATTCCTCCTTTAGGGACAGAACCACTGGAAATTTTGAAATGAATGTTGAAGATCAGCAACCAGTCATTGACACCAGATGGGTATCTTCAAGAAATGTAGATTTTAATGGAGCTGAAAGTGCTGCTTGCTCTGTCGGTAGCTGTTCTACTAGCAAACCCTGCATCAGTCTACGTCAACAATGCAAAACATACCGCAGCAAAGATATTGATGGCTGTTTTGATGATGCACAGTCTTCATGTGCTTTGGGATATGGGAAAGAATGCCCCTCTGCCACCAAAGAAGAACTGGCTGCAAAAATCCATAAGTTAGAGTTGCATGCCTACCGTTCCACCATGGAGGCACTGTATGCTTCTGGTCCCTTAAGCTGGGAGCAGGAAGCATTGATGACAAACCTCCGGCTTAATCTTCATATTTCAAATGAGGAGCATTTGCTTGAATTGAGGCAACTAGTTTCTTCATAAAGTTTTTGATAACCTTCCTAATAATTTTGTATTGATCATCTCTGGTTATAAAATTCCCTGTAGGTTCTGTTTTATCATGTAAATTTTCATGTTAGCAACTGAAATGAGAGAAGAAACTTCTAGGTCTTTTTTTTGGAATTGCTATATGCAAATGGCACAGCTAGTTAGCTACTTTGGCTTATTAATTTGTATGCCATAAACTCTTGAATGCAACAAAGTATGCAATCAAGGTTTCATTGTCTAAGACATTTTCTTTATGTAGATTTTTTTTCTTTGGTTGGACCCATGAAAGAAATGCCATTACCCTGTTTTATTTCAGATAAATGGACCACAAGTTAAGAACTTGACTGGCTGGGTGGTTCAAAAGCCCTATAAACCATGTCACCGAGGGTTATGAGTCTACATTTATTCACCATGATGTTCTGTAGGGGTGTTTGCTTGTGGAAGCCATCATTGTACCATTTTCTATTCTTTTAGTTGCTTTGCAGTTCTCTTCTTCATTTGTTTTTGTGTGAAACTTTGGTTAGTCTGTAACTTGTTTAAATACCTTTGTGTAGAGAAATCAATCCTGTTCATGAGTGATGTTCGAATGTCCTTCTGTATGAAGTATTAATCTTCCTTCTCCATTTCCAGGTCTGAAGTTTGAGGCTTGTCCTTGCTTCCGATACCCTGATGATAATGGTAGTGACTTGCTACTCTTTTACAATCTATAAGAAGTCTGTTGTCTCTATAGCCAATTGCTAAATAAAGGAATAACATATAAATACTTGATAAAGGATCATCCCTCTAGGTGGCTTTCATTTTCAGGTTGGCCTTGATCGACATTTATTGAAGCCTGTAATTTTTGAGACACCATAAATTGCAGGTTTATGTGGTTCAGATGGAAGCTCAAAGATCCTTCTTCAAGTTTTTAGACGGTCAAATGCTGCATCTATATAAGTTTTTCTGATATTGGTCTTCTTTTCTGGTGCAGTATCATGTTTAGTTTTTCTCATTAGGGTCCTTGGAGCCATGTTTCCATGTATTCTGCATGATCAGCTTTCATAGCATGGAGAAGGGGAATCATGCATTCGCAGCAGATTACTTTTTGGTCCTTCAGAACATATGATCATAGTTCATCAGATAAACCCAATTTCCTAGTTTCTCCCCTCTGTTTGATGAAGCAACCATTTCTTCCAGTTTAAACAAAAATTAAATCCTACCATCTCAACAAATTTTCAATTTCCAAAGTCATTTTCCTCATCTTGGCAGACAACCACCAGAAGGAAAAAAAGAGCTAGGTAGGGGAGAGAGAAAGTAGTTGCTTGGTTGGAGAAATTAATTTATTACTAGATATACTAAAAGAAATTTTACAATGCTTGCATGGATATGAAGAGGCAATTAGGAGAAATAAAAAATAAATGGAATAAAATTAGTTAAAGCCAACTTTCGTCATTTCCTGTTTCACTATAATTTGCATTGTTTTCTGTTCATTCATGCCCCTCATGAGAAGTGCAGGGAAAGAATAGTGCAGTCTTTAAGTTTCTTCCTTGGATAGATCCTTCTCTTGGTAGATCTGTTTTTGTTCTTCAATCCTTGGAAAATGCAGCACTGTATATTGCAAGTTTCTCTATACCAAACACTTCCTGGAACCAGATAAATTTTAATACTAATTGCAGGCCTATCGTTGAATCTCTCTTCTTCTCCACATCGGTATTTGAATCCCCTCAAAGGTTGCTGGGTGGATGGATAAGTTTCGTAATCTCTTTGATCTACGCCCCCTCGTGTAATGGATAGAGATAATTTCCTGCCTGCACTGTTCTCTTCCTATCAGTTCACTTCGTTCAAAAGATAAAATCTCTTCTGGTCCCACTGTGCGTCGAAGGAGAAGAGGTGGGTGGTCTGCGAACAGCACTGACAGGGGATCTGGGACGAGATTTACCACTAATGCCATTTTAGCTGCTCTATTTCTCCATTGATAAAGTTTTTCGTCTGTCAGATCCTATGAACTGATCTTTCTAGTTACTCATGATATTTCTATATCTTGTTATGTTTTTCTTGAGACATGAAATGCATTTTAAACTTTAAAACATAAGGCAGTGCCGACGACTCAACAGTCGATCTTAAATAAATGATAAAGTTCTGATATGTGTGGTCCGTTTATATACATCGGAAATCCTATCTTATCACGTACAAGTTGGATTATCAGTGATTCTCACTTAAAACTAAACCATACAGTATTATTTAAATTTTTAGGGAATCAATATTAGTTAGGGAACTAATTTTTACATATCTGATTTATTTTCTTGTAAATTTCATAACTAAAACATTACAAACAAAATATAAAAGTGATATCATTTAAGCGTATAATTAAGACACCGTAAAAGTTTAATACAAAAGTGATTTACTCGATCGTAACAGTATTCAAAAATCAATTATTGATTTTTGCAGCTTAGTTATCAACTTATTGGTTTGACCAATTCGAGTACATTAGCTTAAGCATTCCTTGTACAGATTTAATCAGTTCAACTACATTGAGCAAAAGCTCACATTTTCTCCGGACTTTTTTTGAAATGCCTTTGAATTCAAGCTTGCTTAATGCATGAGAATTTGTTAAGAATACAAGTTATCATGTCTTTGTAAAGATCAAGGTCGCTTTGTTAATGAAGCCCAATGTAAGATCAATGTTTACCAAAAAAGAAGATTTGTTAAGAATGAATTTATCTTGTCAGTTCAAGATCATTTTGTAGATGAAAACAATTTGCACCAAAGTTCCCGCGTAGGGTGTTTGGTAACAGAGATGCTATATACGATATTCTATGAATGTGTCTATCTTTTGGAGCACATTCACGGAACACCATGTTCCAAATTGTGTCATCCTAGTGCAGGAATAAGATTTTTTTGATCTTAAACTTCAATGTTGAATACGAGGAAGGAAAAGAAAGCGAGACTGAGGAAGAAAAAAAATGTGTCATCTTGAGCAGGGGCCATACTAATCTTATCTGTATCGTTCCAATTCTATCAGATGTCTCCGAAAAGACATTGACAAGGAAGAAAACATTATTTGAAACTCAAGGAAAACAAGCAGGAAAGCAAATAAACAAGCTAACACAAATATGCATGGAAATGGATTGTATTTACAATTTGAATATGAAGGACTCAAATATGCAACACAAATCTCGAACATGTGCAGCTGAACCATTGTCACCACCTTGTGTCAATAAAGTTATCCTATGAGAACAAATGTTTTAAGAACATAATTTTCTTCTTAGCCAATGCCCTCCAAGAGTATGTTTGATTTGTTGCTTTCAGATATGGTAGAACAATAAAAGGGCATTTGGCAACAAGAATGCTTTGTTCTTTGAAACACTATATTTCATGAATCTGTTTGAAGAAAATATGGGCATATTGATCAGGAAGTTTGTTTTCCTCGAGAAAATAGTTAGGATTTGGAAAACGAAGACAATAGAAAACGAAAAAAAGGTACGGAGGTTCGAGTTTATATTAACTAAATAATTGCTAAAACGATAAGCAACTAAAATATATTTAGAGCACTTTCTTTCTAGAAAAAAGAGAGCAAAACACAGCATTTCCCATTTTAGTGCTTTTCTCTTTAAAAATACAGCAAAAGTTTCCTTTCTTGTACACCAGACTTTAGTTGATTTCAAAACAATAAAAAAATGAATATTAAGTTGTACATATAGAAGTCAATCTGTTTTTCAAGAATTCCAAATATCCCTTAAAGAAGACAAAGGGTTTCAAGGAACTCGTTTGTTCCCCCGCTCTTTCTCTTCCCTCATTTAAAGACCTTCACTTCCATATTTGCAACTTAATGCCTACCGGCACCATCAGATCTCCTTGAAATCCACAACCAAAATGACTCCGATTAAGTTTGACATATAGGGTCTGATAGCTAGCTCTCTCTCTCTCTCTCTCTCTCTCTCTCTCTCTCTCTCTCTCTCTCTCTCTCTCTCTATATATATATATATATATATATATATATATATATATATATATATATATATATAGATTCCCAATTCCTTTTTCACATTTTTTTTTTGTTTTCATTTTTTTTGGGGAAAACCCGGCAATAGTATCTGTGGCATTGATGAATTAAAGCTGTTTAATTAGCGGCCTATACAGAATTGGCATGTGAGAAGTTGGGGAGGAAGGCAAAAAACAGATCTGGATCCACTTTATTCTTCAAGATCTGGATTTACATACCCCAAATTGGCGGCATCATATATGCAACATGGCGGTGGTTGGAGAATGGTCCACTATGTGGTTGGCCTTGGATGATTGCTTGTCCTTGATCACTGTCGGCTTTAATTTCATGGCCTACTTATCAACTAAGCCCGGCAAGTAGAGAACGTATATATGAACAAAGTGCCATTATTCCAAGGCCACTGCAATGCATGATGTGAGCCACCAGTTTAGAGAGAGAAACAGAGATGCTATATATGACGCATGCTGACAAGAATCGGTTTCTAATAAATAATATGTACACATATATATTATATCGTGTGCATATATGTAGATGATATTTCTTGAACAATAAAAAAAACTCTAACACTTGCAAAGAAATGGAATTTGTGAGAGGACAGGAGGGTGATATATATATATATCGCCCTTTTCATCATCTATTTTCCTATTCCTGATCAAAACTAATTAGTAGTATTTTTTTTTTTATTTATGAGATGCGAATACATTTTTATTGGAGTTGAGTTCATGTTCATAATTGTTTTCGAACTGTGTATTTTGCAATTAGACCAGCATGGACGAAATGTGGAATATTAATTCCAATTACATATGCATATTAATCATGTTGTCTGGTGATTTTAATTGTTTCTCTTAACCTATCAGCATAAACAGTAGATTCGAAAGTATATACACAGTGACAGAAAGTACCATGAAAATATTTTTAGATCAGATGTTGTGGGAAGAGAAAGCTAAACCATTAATCTTTGAGTACATCATGGACGCACTTCTCTAATTTCTTTAAACAAACCAACAGGAGATGATATTCAGCCTCAAAATCCCTTCGATCAATATGGAAGTCATAAATTTATCTGAACATGGAAGAAACATGATTTTGAGGTCAATATCCTACGGTTTATTTTCGACTGAAAATGTGTTTTTTTTTTTTACCGAAAGGCTTAGACAGTATCCGCTGGTCGACATGAAGGTTGGTGAAATAGGCTGAGCCAGACATGCACTCATGCTTCAACTTTTGTACTTAGCATTGCTTTCTGCATAATATCAAGCAAATATAAACTTTAGAGGGATAAAACTGAAAATCTGTCGCTGCAAACACCATAATTCATTGCTGCACCATGAACAGTCGCTAATGCTTATGTGACAACTGTTTTATAGTGATAAATTTTTAATTTTTAGTCATCTAACAACATCCAAACAAACACAACACACACACACAAGTGTATGTGCGTGAGAGAAAAGGTGAATGTATGCATGCATGCATGTGTGTGTGTGAGCGTGTGTGAGGGAGGGAACTATTTATGGAGCATGAGAATTGCAAATAAGAAATGGCAAGAGGCATGACTAATATCACTAATATCAAAATGTGAGTAAAGTGGGAATTTGTGTGTGTGTGTGAAAGGACTTCACGGTTCCACCTTTCTGAAGTGATCTTGTGATGTTTTATTTATGCTCCGCAATCAGTTTCAGCCAGCTTGGTTTCATTAATATGGAACGGGTTTTGATCAAAGGAATTGATATGGATCAAGGAGATCTTGATTGGATCTGGAGCAGATCCAATCATGCCCCAGGTCATTTTATCAATAAAAAACTATAGATTCATCATGCTCATTCTACAAGCTATATTATTAAAAATGTACCAACACCAGTCCATATAATTAAAATGTAATCTGTCTCATCCAAAGAGGAGGTGTCTCTTTCTATGCCACTAGAATTGGGTTCCATATATAGGCCTAGCCGCTAGCTCTAGCCCCGAACATACACAGACATACATACACACATAGAGAGACATGCGCACGCGCAAGCAAGACAATAATTGGGCAAAATCAATGTAGCGCTAGTCCCATCTTTTCATCTCCAAAAGTGGTGATATTTTTTAAGTGGTAGGTGGAGGAGCTAGGCATGGGGACATTATTTTAGGGTTTGAGGCCTCAAAGTGAAGCTGAATTTATTGCATTGGGGTGTAGGCGTTGAGTAGCTTGCACTCATCTTGTTTGAGTCTTGCAGTGCGTTGCTTCTGCTACATGCAGCAAGAAGTACTAGCATTAGGAGCCACTTCATGTGCTAATAAAAGCCGGTTGTCGGTATCCTTTGTTCCCGGTTCGATTCCTTTTCTGTCTTAACTTCATCAAGTTTAATATCAGTGCGAGTTCAAGACGAGACTTTGACAGATAGAGTATAGGGGAAACGAATGTGACTTATTTAGGTACGGTCTTCTATTTATTATGCCGTTTCTTACAACGTTTTATTTTTGTGGAGATCAAATAATGGCCATAATATATATATATATATATATATATATATATAGAGAGAGAGAGAGAGAGAGAGAGAGAGAGCTCTAGTTGTAGAGTGTGTTATGGGGCGGTGACTTTATCTCCAGCGATTCAAACATGGTAAGCAATATGGTGTTAGGTAGAAGTCCATGTTCCACCATTAGATCATTACATTCGTTACCTCTATACTATATCAGTCAAGGTCTCATATTAAATTTGGGTCGCTCTTTGTAGTTGTGATAAAGCTTGGTGAACTAAAAAGAAACAAAAGAAAGCTGGCACAGCATCTACAATCCAAATGATAGATGGTCGATCTGTAGTGATTAAGTACTTCACATAACAGATCGCTCTCTGTGTGTATATATAATATATATATATATATATATATATATATATATATATATATATATAGAGAGAGAGAGAGAGAGAGAACCATGTGTAAGCATTGAAGATTCAAAATCTGAAACATAATATTCTTTATTTTCGTTTAAATGGAAAAAGTATAACACGTAGAATCAGATCAGGATCAGAAAAACTTGAGATTGCTGAAGAAATGTTGCTGTTTATCATCATTTGCATACGTGAATTGGTAGTCAAGAAAACTACTTGATCTCCTGATTAACAAAAATTAACGAGTTTTTGTTTATAAGTGAATGTGCAAACCATTCTTTTCTACTCCTTTGTAAATCCCCTGCACAAATAGGGGAGAATTGACTCTCTCTCTCTCTCTCTCTTTCTCTCCGATCTCTTTGGCGCAGGAAATATCTTGATTGAGTAAATGTGAAGACTAGGTAAACTGATTTATAAATCATTCATTCATCAATCAATCTACTTATATGTAGTCATCTTATATGTTCTTTTAATATTTACTTAAGGAAAACTGTCTTCTGTGTAAGACCCTAGAGGCCTTATCCTTGTGCCTCTAAGGTTCTGGCTTTCTTTGAGTCTTGGGTGGACCTGTGGTACATCATTCAATTCGGTTACAGTATTTGCAGCCCATAGTAATAAGACGCCAAATAGTGACGATGACCATCGGATTGAAACCTCAAACCCGATGAGTGCGAGCCACCTTCCCACCCGGTTCTGCTAGGTCTCTTGAAGCTTATAGTCATCATATTTGCTCATTGAGAAGATACATGCAAACTTGCATCGGTCATGATCATGACTTACACTTCTCTCCTAGGTGGCAGCTTGGCCGACAAGGCCTTGCTCCATTTAGTCACCAGTTTGATGATCCCATGGGAATTGAATGCACAATGTTGTGAGTACACATGTAAAACCGCAATTCGTCGGAGTCACATGGGCGCGCGACCAGGTGGTAGGATCTCTGTATCTGAAAGAAAAGTTAAAAGTAGCAGAAGTGAGGATGAGAAAGTGTTTGAGTTTACATTTTTGATAAGGCATTTGTTCCACAAACATGCTGTATAAGGATTAACTGGTAGCTATGACAGAGGCTGCCTTTGAGCCCAACCAGGTCGAAGCCCATTTCGCATTGATCAAGCTAGGTCCCCATGGTTGGCTCAAACCTGGGCCAAGGTCCCCACATGTTGGTTGCCAAATTGTTCTAGTACAACAGAGCCCCACAATGGCTGCAACATGACTCCAAGGAGAGGGAAGTGAAGGCATCAGCACACATTGGCCCAACACAGAGGGAACAGCACCCACACCAGCATGGCCCCTCCTTGGCTCAGCCTTTAACTCCAGGGCCCCATGTTATGGTTGTGGAGTAAGTTCTAAGATGGCGACGGCGCGGAGCAAATTTCTCCACTGTCGGCCCGCGGTCGAGATGAACAGTTTGTCCTCCGATTTGATTTGATACCGGATGATTCAGGCCAATGACTGCCGACCAGGAGATTTGTTCCATGCAGCCAAGCTCCGGCCAGTTTGTCCCGGGGATGTGTCATTGTATATCTCCCTCTCCTTAGTAGTTAGAAGGAGATGAATCAGGACCATGTTGAGTCTAATTAAGACACTATGACAGCATGCATGATCTTCCCGAACAGGAGAATTGGGAGATCATGCAGATTTTTTGAACTTATTACACATGTATATAATAAGGATATTTAGTCAAAGAACATTTACATATATGGGCAATCACGAAGGGCATTAATGCGGACTGTGAATATGGCAGTTGATGTGCTTGCATTTTCTGTACTTTTGCAGGCTTAGAAATGTAAAAAGAACCAAGATCAAGTCCAGCCGTTTATGTCTCATTCATCTGAACTTGATTACCAAGAAACTGGAGTTTGCTTCTTCAGGAATTCAGGCATCAGATCACGATGTCCAAATCCGTTTAATCATCCAAATTTCATGAACAAAAAAGTACTAAACAAACATCAATGCATCGTGGAAGAAAAAATCTGGATTCAAATCTAAATATACTCAGGACTAACTAAGTTGGCTGCGCTAACTAAACACTTAGACGGCGGTCTCCGGCCGGTCTTTGCTCGTTCAGCAGGCTATCTTTCTAGAGCGTACTCGCGTACTCGCCGCAGGGCGGAGGCAGGAGGGGGGATTGGCAAGGGCCATGGCCTCTCCTCAGTTTTTTTTTTTTAAATATTTGTAATTTTAAAAAAATTTAGTTTGATCTATATAAAAACATGAAAAATTATATTTTGACCCTTGTTAAAATTTTGAAACTATAATTCTGTCTCTACAACGAAAGTTCTTGTTTCTCCCCGCAGCTGCCACTTAATAGCCTTCATCCCTCATGGTGTTGGAGCTGACCCACCAAGCCAGGCAAAAGAAGGAGCCCAAGGCAGGATCTACAACCATAATACCATTATCATGAATGAAATGTCCGCTGTGTTATTTTTTCACTCTTTAGCTCAATCTGGTCCGCATGTCTTGGAAGACATACATAGAACTCAACCTGTTCAAAAAATTTAAAAGATGGTAGTTCTTATCTTTACATTTTGGGTCATTTTCATGGCATATATGATGCCACCGTCGCCGTCGCTGTCATCTTCTTCTCCTTCTAGTAATATACAGAGAGCAGAATGAAAAAGCCCATCAGCAGGCAAAAACCAATAATAGTTTGCTTGTTTCTTGTCCTCTTCTGCTTTATAATTATTTTCTTCTTAGCATAACAAAGACTGATGATAGACTCAACAATTAGCATGATTGGCTATGGAGAGAAAGCGGATGCTGAATTCCTGCTGCAGCAAATGTGGCTTTGGCTGCATCATTATCAGAAACCAGCTGGAATCGGCCATATTCACAAACTTGACAACTCAAGAGGGACAGGATATGACCCATCATAAGAAAAAGAATTAAAATATGTGAAGTTAGAATGATGAAACCCAAAGTGGATGTTGAATAATGAACTTAGAATTCTACAATACGGATCCCATGCTCCATTTACTAACCTGTGAAACGTGTGATTTGTCTCTGAGATTCAAATACATTCTTATTATATGTATTTTCGGCAGTGCCTTCACCACTGACTCAAAGATTTACGAATTCAGTCTCACTTTTGTGAATCTCAAACTTCAGAAAAAGAGTATGACATGTCAAAATCCAAAAAAGAAGAAGCATAAACAACGGCCGATAGAATGATGCTGTCAATTCTTTCCCGCTTGATCTAGAAGGGAAATTAAGCTTGGTAGTCCAATAGTGACATGCACATGATGAATTTAATACCCAACAAATGGAAGGAACAGCAGTTAATGCTTGAAAACTACAGCTTAAAAAGACGGCTAGAGGGATGAAATTTCTAGTTAAGGTAATCTATAACGTTAAAGTTTCGTTGTGGAGATTGTCATAACTTTATATATTTTCATCTGTCGACAATGTTAGTAGGTTAATTGCAGAGTGGCATTTCATAATGGGCAGTAGAGAAAAGAACACAATGCACAGCATTTAAGTGCCTGACAGTAACAGATTATGAAAAAATCAAAATATTATGCCGCTTCATAACTTGTTGGAGTTACATTAATATGGTAACGAGGTTTCAAAAGGTACCCAAGAAAAATAATTTGAATATATACCTACTGAATTGGTCTAGAGTTAAATGCCAACCAATTAGCATTTGTGATGTCATATTAGGATACTATGAGAGAAGGGAGAGAGAGAGAGAGGAAGAGAGAGAAAGAGAAAGAGAAAGAGAGTTCTCAATCTTCCTGAAAACAAGGCTGAAGCAGCCAATAAGAACAGTGGATCATGGGTAGCTAAGCAAAACAAAAAGCAGTATAAAGCAACAATTACCAACAATTTCAACTTAGTTAGGTTAGCTTAGTAGCGGCAATACAAAAGAAAAAGCAGAAAAATGAGAAGGCTAATAGGACAAGTTCAGGTCATCCTGTACTGTATACTTTCATCAACTGCCAATTATTAGAGTGCATAAACTTTTTATAGATAGTCACACACACACACACACACATATATATGTAATGAATACATCCAAAATTTCTAGGCACATGAAAATCAAAATAAATAAGAGAGGGAGAGAGAGCAGAACCAGTTCAAGGATACAAAATAACAGATAATCCAATTATTGCATTTTACAATATGTTAGGATAAAATAAGAACAACTTTGGAGCGATCGATTGTGTAACAACATTATTTGAATGACACATAATTTTTGGACCGTGTCATCCTGTAGCGAAGCGAGATGAAGAAAGGCTTGGCCGTGGCTAGAAGCTGGGCTCCATGGTTTTAATATGGAGACAGAGGCTGTTTTAATGGGACAAAACATGGACCATGACATTCTCATTATTTTTCTGGGAAGTCTCTTCGCAAATAAACCACGCTGATGCTTTCAATTTCTTTTCTTTTTTTTTCTTTTTGGTGGCAAATTTAAGATGTTGGCTCTGCCGGACTGTTACTGGCCGTGGCTGTCGGACAACTAGCAACGCGTTAAACTCCACATATTCTGTGAGAAACAGAGTTGGTGAAGACATTCAAACTCTGTGGGCCTTAGTGAATGTTTTGGGCAATGTTGTGAAAATGAGTTACTGAATCAAATCGGCACAACTCATTCTGCCATTACATTTTTATTGCCAGCTGCCCACTGATTGGATTTTGCCGCAACCTGTTCTACAACAGTGTGTCGTCAGTTCAATTCCTATGAGTGTTACTTTCCTATGCCCTTAAGGTAAAGTGTGGTCCTAAGGTGAGGGTACATGACGTTTCCGTAAGCATTAATGCAACCATAGATACAATAATCAAGAGAAAGGGTAGGAATGTACAATGAGTGAGAGTTATACATTTCTCCGCTCAAGATTGACTCGATAAGGAGAGTCCGAGCTCAAGGTCGACTCGTTTAAGCTTATGTCAGTTGATTCTTATTTACAAAAAAAAAAAAATGAAGATGAAAACCACAAAATGGTATGAAAATTGATTGATATGTCCTTGAGATTAGCAAACAAGGAAGACATGAGCCCAGTCGAGTTTAAATAAGTCGAGCTCATGCAGTTATAACTTGGCTTGTTCATAATTTTAGTTTTAACTCAAGCTCGAACTCGACTCGTTTATTAAATGAGTCAAGTTCAAGTCCATCTTACATGGGCGAGCTTGAATCAAGCCCTGAGCCCCGAATTGGCTCGATTCACGGCACGTCTTATGAAAGAAGAGGGAAAGGCAGCTTTATTTTATAGAGAATAGAGATAGGTAATAGTCGTTTGGCTCGGTCAGACACCCTCATTGGTTATTTGTTTGAAACTTTATATATGGTAGTTAGCGAAGACCATTTGTTCCTAGATTTATATGGTAACTATCCAATTATATTATTTGTCAAAAAAAAAGGGGTCACAACTACAACCAACCATATTCAATACACTAAAATGCCAAAACATGCCTTTTATTAATTAATTTTTTCTTGAAAAAGTCAATCAAGTATGATTTTTTGGAAAGAGAGAAAATTAACAACTTGCCTCGCAACTTGCGTGTACCCGCAAATCTTGTGGACAATAGATTATGGATGGAGGTTGGCATATATACATCGTCCCGTACGACTGCACATATGGCTCCACATGAAATGTGGAGCATCTTCTCGTTAGGCTGTTAGAGAGAAAGAAGGAGCTCTCCTTTCTCTAAAATGTGAGAGCCTCTGTTCGATGTGATGCGCTGTGACGCATCGGCGAAGGCTACGGCCGGCCGGCCGGCCGGTGACAGTCTCTCCCCTCTTTAAAAGGAGAGCATCTTGCACCAATGTAGAGAGAAGAAGAGGACAGTGCTCAAAGCAAGAGACATGCATATTGTGCCAAGGTACCTTGTTATGACACTCTTCCTGCTTCATATCTTCAGCAGGCAGCAGTAAGTGATTTAGAGAGAGAGAGAGAGGTGCCGCTTGGATTCTTTTGCTCAACGACAGCGAGCAGAGCTTATGGACTGCACAGACACCCACAGATCATTACCGTATACTGTCAGCTCTTGAGAGAGAGAGGCAGCCAGCCAGCCAGGCAGCAGAATTTGGCCTTTGCGCGTATGGGCTTTTGCACCTACTGATTATTGTCATGTACTGTCTTCTTATGCATGTCTCTATCAGTTTATTTTTTCATGAATTTCCATAGTATACATATATGCAAAAGAATATATATATATATATATATATATATATATATATATATATATATAAAGAAAAGATCAATTAAAAAGGAAGATATGACGTTAAACTGTTAGAAACTTTATGGGATCGAATTTATAAGAGAGAAAGCAAGAGGGTGTTTCATACTTGGCTTGCCTGCTCATGCTTCACTACCAATAATCAATCACAATTCACAAGGAATGATTTATTGTGGACCTAGGTGTAGCTAGGCTTGTGCGGCGCCCAATTGCCCACACAAGCCTGCATTTTATTTTATTTACATATTGGTGCCCCTCAATCGCGGTTTATGGTTTTTGCGACTGTTTGGTAGAGTCAGAAAAACCAAAACTTTGGACCCATGCTCTCATGTCTGGGTTTTATTAAATGCAGCCGTTTTTCTTTTGAAAGCACAATTTGCCTTATCAAATCAAACGAGTTGGAGACATGCTTTTGTCTAGGACTTGGTTGGGACAAAGTCTGCTTGATCACCTTGATAACTAGCTTCCATGAACTAGTTTGACGAAATTAATTATGGACCCCATCCTTGAACCGTTTTATGTCACTAATCATGAAAAAGTAAGGATAAATAGTTTGGGCTCCCAGAAATCAAATTATATGCATGCTCCAAAAGTCGCCGGAATAATTAGTTGGTCTGCAAATTAATGCTTCTCTGACCCAGTAGGACCTACCGGCCGGAGAGGATTCTCCGGCCGCAATTACCAAAAGATGTCTTCCATTGGTTTTTTTTTTTTTTTTTTTGCTTCTTAATCTCTCATTAGTACTCACCATACCAAAAAAAGGTCAGGATTCACGACAATGAGATGTCATTAGCATACCAATCAAGATGCCATTAGTGTCCAAAATCAATGACAATTGGGTTGATGGTCAGCACTCATTTTGATGGAATTGTCCTTTTCTGTCAAGAAATTGTCTATCAAACCTTGATTCCGTCAGAGCTTGACGAGTTCCCTGAAGAAAGCACTCAGCAACTTTGAATGCTAAATTTCAAAATCTTCAGTTGTTGCTTCCTATATCTCGATTTCACTTGGAAGAGATTATATGGGTGGACTATGCTATAGATTTCATCAAACCCAGTTAAGAAGAGCACCTTTCCAAGAAAAGAATTCAATAAACAGTTGGATTGTAGAGAGAGAGAAATCACAAGTTGCTTGTATTCTCCTGTTTAGGCCATTAGTGGGAGTCTAGCTAATTCCAGCTTGCCAATAAAGAAATATAAAAGCAATGTGATCTCACTGACATGAATTCACAAATAAATGAGGGCAAGGGCTAATAGTGGTATTCACAAAATGATGATATGACTAGAGAAAATGGGTGGAACATTGGAGTTGATGACATGATGTGATGTGTAGAATGCAGCTGATGTGAAGGCTCTAGGTAGTGCAAATGGAAGGCATGCAAAAGATGATACATGATGTGGTAGGGCAGTAATGGCTAAGAGTACATTTTTCCTCATCCCTTATTAGGCAACACATTGCTTTCCTTGCTCACCCACTGCCTAGCTTTTCCTGGGTATGCCACTGTTCAAGTACTTTTACCATCTTTCATATGTTCCACTCTTCCATATAGTTTAGAGTTGGTAAAAAGACCATAAAGCACGTATTGTGAGCCAGCTAGAATTTTCACCTCTCATCATTTTCAAGTTCTTATCAAGCAGAATTGACTGTGGGCATCAACAAGAAGTTTTTTCAGTCATCTTAATTTCCAGAAGTACATTGGTCACAAGACTTTAGTACATAGTTTTGCATAATATTTTAGACCATAGGATTATTGAACACATAGTTAAAGAGCATCATGTTCAGGTCCTAAGAAAAATAGTGTGATTATGCATAAACCACACTATGCCTTCTAATTTAAGTACATGGTCCTCCTAAAACATGTGCCACCAGAATACAATGTTCTTCTTATCAATTAATGTCTTTAGCAAGCTAAATTTAAACACGACATGCATGTTGGGTTTATTTTGCTTGTTTATTGGACCCATGCATGCATGGGCATGATGTGGCTAAGGCTTATACAAATTATAATGTCCAAAACTTACTATTATTTGATCGGATGACATTCATCTAAGTCCCTTACCTTAGTTAGCCATGTTGACGAGGGTTGGCAACTTTGGCAAAATTTATAACAAAGCGCACTCCTATTCTTGATGTCTTCATTCAAAGAACTCCATCTTCTCTATATTTTTTAAGAAGTTGACTTGTCTGACTGTGTGACTTAGTGGAGCAATGAACATAAGAAAAAGAGACTTTAGCTTTTTCTTATGTGGGAATAGGCTTTTTGGGTCAAACGATCTATAAATGGTGTTTTTTTTTTCATATCTTAGCTTTGTCCCTACTAATCTTCTTCCACTCAACCTATTATTTAGTTGTATGGAATATGCTCTCTATGTGGAATGCAGTTTATCAAATCAAATCATGGAAACCAAATTGCGATCTTTCTTTTATTAACAAATTGGCGCATTGGCATTTCCATATCTTCTTGTAGTCAGGGGCGGAGGGAGGGGGGCCCGCCTGGGCCGTAGCCTGGGTGAGTGCAGGAAAAAGAAAATATATCAAAAAAATCAAATTTTTTTGGTTTGGCTCGACCCGTGGACCGTTTGACTCGCCCTTGAAAAAAATCCTAGCTCCGGCCTTGCTTGTAGTGGATCTTTAGGCAAGGCCCACAATTTTCTGCCTGTCAAAAACGTTGTAAAGCTTTATGATTTGATCTTTTCGTTGCACATTTTCTCGTAAGTGCGTGATCATTTTAAGCTCAATTATGCCGTGATCAGTGACTTTCTAATCATCATCAGCGTTTGTGAATCCGTAATGTGCATTTGTTTATTGCAAGTTGGAGGTTTACTTTATTCAATCTGACTCGAGTGCGAGCATGGTAACATAAAGGGAAGAATCGGAGAAGATTTTCAACTATAATCTTTTCTCACTTGATCGATAGATGACGTCACCTTCTTATCCGTGAAATCTATGAAATCTATTGCAGATCATCTTTATTTAAAATTTGATGCACTAACTCCACGGTATACATGTGTGAATAAACGATTATATTGTTTGGACCATCTTCAGATATTACCACAATTAGGTCAACTACAACTAGATTATGCCATTGGATTTGTATGCTGCCATTATCGAAACATGTTGATGAATAATACATTTATTTTCTTGAATAAGAAAGCAATACAATTATACAACTAGGGCTACACACGAGCCAACTCAAAAAACTTGAAGTAGGCTCGAACTCGTGTTGAACTCCATAGAACAAATTCGAGCTGAACATGATTGTAAAGCAACAAGCTCGAGCTCGACTTGCTTAATTTGTTTACCTTGTTTCAGTTAAGCTACCTAGTTTCTATTAACTTGTCTAACTCATTGACTCATTTAACTAACTCAACTATGATGAACTCTTTTAACGTAGCGAAGCTGAGCGAGCCGTGCCAAGCCGAGTTTAAGCAAGTCGAGTCCTTACAACTTGAACTCAATTCATTTAATATTTCCAGACTTCCAGTGTAAATTTAGTTTTGAACTCAATTTATTTATGAAAAAGTTGAGCTTGATATGAGTTTTTTCAAACCAGTTCGAGTAGAGCCCTAGCTGACACGACTTGTTGTAAAGCGCTATATAGAAGAGTTAACATGACAACCTAAAATAAAGCAAGCCCAAGTAACTCTTATGGTCCATCCTAATTGGCTTAGTGCCTGAAAAATATTACTAATTAAGATTACTTGGTTTAAAATTGGTATCAGAGCCAAGTTCAACCATTCCAAGAGATAAAGAATGAAAATCACAAATATAGTTTCAAAATGATTTACACTTAATTAAGTAAAACGCCGGGCAACCCGCAATGGTTGAACGAACAAAAAAATTAGTTGAACTAGCAACTAAATCCATTGGAGCAGTTGCATAAAACTTGATGGTCCATTGGTCATGTCTCACCTGCCCTTTGGCTCATATGGGTCTCTGCCTCTAGAGCCAAGGTCCGTTGAGTTCTACCATGCAGAGCTAGCCACAGCTATGACAAGTTAAATCAGCTAGGCCGGGTTCTACCAAGGGAACGCTTCCCCGTTAAATTGAAGATGCATGTGCTTCACAGTGTGAAGATTTCCCGGAGATATTCTCACCTGCCTCAATATGGGCATGCCGGCCGGCCACCGCCCAAAAGAGACGCTTGGCAATATCATCATACTCCATCTTGTCATCGTCTCTGGTGCTTTCATGATGCTGACCGGAGGTCTCCTTCTTTTAAAAAAACGGTGCGGACTTGACGTGACAACAAGGACTCAGTAATTAGATATCGATCAGCGCGAGGAGTTCTTTTAGCAAAAGAATCTCCCCTTTCAAGTGTTTGAGAGAAGAAAGAAGGGCCTAGCTAGAGGCTCCTAGCCTTTTTACACGTCTGTACAATGCTGCTGAAAACCCGTTGAAAGATCGAAACAGGCTTTTAGTACAATCTGTGAGCAAATTGCTACTAAATGATGTTTTTATGAGCAGGGGAAAAGATGTGGAGGACGAAGCAGAATCACTGATCATTAGATAGTGGATGATGTTTTTATGAGCAGGGGAAAAGATGTGGAGGACGAAGCAGAATCACTGATCATTAGATAGTGGCAGATTTGGCTACCTTGACAATATTGTGACTGTCGACGCATATAGCGACGCTTCCCGGTACTTGTAACTAAACTCTCATGGTTGAGAAGGAAAATGCCTTCTAGTAGGTCTTGCTTGCCTGTGTGACCAATCTATGGGCTATAGCGACAACATCCAATGACGCTAATAGATAATCTTTATAGCAACTCACACCAAGATATTGAAGGTTTTCCCTTTTTTAGGGTTAAGTTCATTCTTCTTCTCTTCAGGGTCCAGAGTTACCTTAGGTCATACAAAGAATCACACCAAGTTATTGAAGGTTTTTCCTTTTTTAAGGTGAAGCTCATTCTCCTTCTCTTCAGGGTCCAGAGTTACGTTAGGTCATGCAAAGAATCACACCGAGGTATTGAAGGTTTTCTCCTTTTTAGGGTTAAGCTCATTCTACTTCTCTTCAAGGTCCAGAGTTAAGTTGGGTCGTGCAAGCAATCAACAAGTGTGTCACTTGAACATATAATAGCCATATGCAACCATTGAGCCAAGCTAGTGCGCCAACCCTTAGAGGTTTCAAGGGTTTGTAGTCATTAAAAAAAAAATTATAAGAGAAAAAAAATGTTTCATATGTCTATCTCCAAATGTTATTCTGTACTTCACATCGAAAAGTGGGGACAGACCGACTTCCGCTAGTGACAGGTGGGAAGCACGTAGCTTGTTCGAATAGCATGGGCTCCAACCACCCATTATGTGGATGTGGGAAAGCATCGTTTAACTAATCTGCGGCATGGGACCCAACCTAGACACCGAAGCAGCTCTAAACCCTAGGAGTAGGGGCGAGGCGAGTGATCGGATAGGATTTCCTCTTTGCTCACCCAAAATGTTATATGGTACATGCATTTGACATATAAATGCTAGCTACCAATAAGATATACCCACTTGTTGAAAGCTCGATCCAAGCCTTGGACAAGGTTGAGTAGGAGCATGAGCAAGGCTCTTAGAGTTCAAGGAAGCTTTTCCGTCAAGCTTTGCATGATTGCAAGATCAACGATTAAACCAACAAACAAACTTGTCTCTCACCCCGATCGAGATAGTTGCACCATTATTGTGATTTGAGTAGAAGGAGGAATGCAACTGCTATAAATAAACCAACTTGTAGGAAGGGACATAAATGCGCGAAAATGTACCAGAGTTATGTTAAAATATCTTTCTAGATACCTAATCACATAAAAAATTTGATCATTGAACTAACTGTGGTGCCCTTTAAATGCAGGACTGCATAAATTATGCTAAGAAGCTACCAATATGAAAATGGAAACTTTATTTTGAACATGGAGTAAAGGGAAGAGTGTGAACAGGGGAATTGAAACATGGCAGCCGAGAACAATACAAAATCCAATAAATGGTTTGTGACAGGATTCACTTGGCTTTAGTGCCCATTTGTAGATATTTTAAACGGTGGCTCCATTTGGACGGCAAGATTCAGCAATAATTCCTGGGGCAGAAAAATGATTTGTGTCCTTTTTTTGCTATATCTTTTGCGGGAGAATGAGATTGGCATGTCTTTTCTCTCCCTCTCTCTCTTCATCTTTTGAAGTTTTCAGTACGCCATGTTTTCCTGCTTCTGAGAACTGATCTCTCTTTCATCAGAACTGCGTCATGCTTTTGTTTCTTCATGCTCTGCTTTTCGGTCGTGGATTTTTACATGCATGCAAGGTGTGGGGAGATTACTGATCTCCTTCCCCTGAGAAACTAACAATTATGTGCCAATGAGATGGTTGCGTTTGCTGCCAAAACATCTTTGATAATGTGAGGTGGGACCCAACAGAGCAGTGGGGCCGGCGAAGTCACCCGCCGGTCAGAGGGCGCCGGACCCAGTAGGTGGACTTTGCATCTCTGAGAAGGTTCTTGGAGGACAAAAGAATGACAATAATGTCGTTTTTTTAAAAGGAGCAGCATGGTTGTTGCCGTGTTTTTTATACATGGACTAATAATTATTAATGACTTGCAGTACTCGGCAGTCTTGGGAATATTGAGCTTCCGACGGAGAAATGGTAGTTGTTTCAACAAGGAGATTGTGGTGAAGGGGATTTGGATTTGCCAGGATCTGAAGCAAAGACGATTTTGGGTTTTTGGAGAATTTTCTTTTCACAACCTGCCGGTTATTAGGCAGAATGATCTGCTGCTTGCCTGCAAATTTCTTAATTCACGGCGCCCTGTTATATGTACATTAAAAGGTGCATTCAATCATCTGATGCTTTGTTGGGTAGCCTGAAGTTAGTGGTGTTAATGACAGATCTTAGGAGATAGAGCAAGATTTAGCTGGTGGCTTCAAACTCACATCTTCCCAATCCAAACTGTCATGTGCCCAATTTTGATTCAATTTCTTGGTACCAAGAAACAGGAGCACATCTTCATCCAAGTTCTTCCTTGACTGTATCTTCTCTCTGAGTAAGCTGAGGCCAAGCAGGCAACCACTTGTCGATTAACAAAACAATACGGCATTTAAATCTTTAATCCACCCATGAACAAAGACAATCTAGTTGAAGATGTTGGCACCCAACGGTTTATGAATTCATTCATTACTGTAGAAAACATTTTCTCGAAAATTACAAGGTCGTATACAAAACAAAAAAAATTGTACGTATTGGACTACATACAAGAAAAGGAGAAGACAGGAGAAAGAAGAGCAGACCATGGCGGCGGAGATGCTACAAGGAACGGCGGCGGCCGCCATGGCCAGGCTCCAACGGCTTAAAGGAGATGGGAGCACCGTGTTGCGGGTAAAGCAGCATGAGCACAGACGGGGAGTGCCTATAGGAAGGCGACAGTCGGAAGGAGAAGCGCTGGAGGATGACAGCGAGCACGATCTTGGCCTGAAGAAGGGCAAGGTTCTGGCCGACGCACGTCCTGGGCCCCAGCCCGAAGGGAAGAAAAGCCATCGGGTGCTTCGCCGCCCGCGCCACTCCGTCCGCGAACCGGCCGGGGTTGAACTCGGTCGCGTCGTTCCCCCACAGCCTCGGGTCGTGGTGGACAGCCAGTATCGGAATGAGGAGCTCCGTGCCGGCCGGAATCCGGTAGCCGCCGAGCATAGCGTCGGACTTGGCCCGGCGTATCGCCGCCACCGCGGGTGGGTACAGCCTCAGCGACTCGTTCAGGATCATGTTTATCTGCGTCCAAAAAAGAACGGGAACACCGAAGTAAGTGAAATGTCAGCCGGCAGCAGAGGCGGGGGTACTGTCATTTTCAGACGGACTCAGGGAGAGTCCGGTAATTCCGTCGCGGCCGGATGATGTAACGGCTGCTCTGCTGAAAAAACGTGATAAAAACGAGGGCTTCCTTTTTGTTTTGTTTTGGCCTGCTGCTGCTAGGGGCCCCCGGGCTCAAGGGCGTTTTAGTCATTATCCAACCGCATTATTTATTTCGGGTACCACAAAAATTAACAATTTTTTAAATACTTGGAATTTTGTGTACGTCGGATCTAAGGTTTTTAAACTAACTAAAATATTCAGTAATTAAAACATTTAACAAATTGACGAAAACGCCCTTCCAGCTGCAGCCCGGCATTCCTCTTCCACCGCGTACTTGAGGTGGGGGAGCGATAACGAACTGCTGTTCCACGTGAATGACAAAACTACCCTTCATCCGGCCCCTAATTTTGTTTTCCCCTTCGAGATTTTTCAAAAAAAAAAAAAACTCTCTTGTTGAAAATTTACAAACTTAAGACTCATTGATTTCCTAAGAGATTGTAATAAAAAATTATAGAAAATACAATGTATTTTCTATGAAATTTTAAAATTAATTTTGGAAATGAAAAGAAAGAAGAGGGTAAGGGGGGGATATGTCATACATACCGTCTTGAGCTTGTGTATGGAGTCCTTAGTGGGGACGGCACGTGAGCCGCAGTGCTGGAGGACCTCGGCACGTGCCGCCTCCTGCCAGTCGGGGTGCATGGCCAGCAACACTGTCGTCCACGTCAGCATGTTGGACGTCGTCTGCTTGCCGGCGAAGAAGAAGGCCTTGCACTCCTCCACGATGTCGTCCGCCGTGAACCTCGCGCCGGCGGCGCCGCCGTTTCCGCTTTCCGGCGACGCGGACCGCTCGCTGGCCGCTATCATCCGCCCAAGCAGGTCGTCCTCCTGGCTGAGCTCAGGGTCCTTCCTCCCCGGCTGCTTGATGGCCGCGTACTTCTTCTGTATTAACTCCGCCAGCGATTTCTTTACGTCTCTGTTGAGACGCCGGGACAGGGCGTTCAGCTTCGTCGGCAGGAATCTGAGACAATGTTCGTCTGCTCAGCCGTGGATTCCTCTCAGTTTTCCTTTTTTTCTCTCTCTCGCTCTCTTCACCGGAACAATTTAAATTTAGATGGGTACCTGTATCCGGGCAGCATGACCTTGTTGAAGGACTCTGCGGCGAACGTCATCTGCTGGCTCTGAAGCCTGAAGACTTCCTTGCCATCTTCGTAGCTACTCGCTCCGAACAAGCTTCTGGTGATGACTTCCCCCGTCAGCCTCTGGAAACGATCCGAGACGTCGATGTCTCTCTCGCCCGAATCCGATTCCGGAGAGTCCCGCTCCCATTCCTCAACCATTTGCACGACCGCCTGCCCAATCGCCGGAATCAGCGCCTGGGAGAAAAGATGAGAGGTTAAGGTGGAAGAGGAAAAAGAAGAGGAAGAGCGAGAGGGGGAGGAATACCTTGAGGTTTTCCATATGGAAGGTTGGGGCGATGATCCGACGGTGGGCTGCGCACTTTTCTCCCTTGAGGCTGAGGAGGCCATTGCCTTCGAGCTGGCGAACCAGAGGGTCGGACTCGTACTTCTCGTAGAGCTCCGATTTGGAGAAGAAAATCTCGCGGATGAGCTCGGGGTCGGCCACGGCCAGCCTCGGCGTTGGCCCGAACCATATCAGAAACGTGCCACCTGCGCAAACGTTCCATCCCCAGATCGGTCATCCCAATAGAAGGCGAGAGAGAGACAGAGCCATTAAAACTGTGCAGAAAGGAGAGCAGAGGGAAAAAAAAGAAGGAAAAGACAATCGGTACAGAGAAAGAGTAAAAAAGAAACAGGGGGAAGTACGAGCTGTCACCGCGAAAACCTTGATAACAAGAAAAAGGAATTGAAAAGAGACAAGCCAATACAACAGGAAAAGCACAAAAAGATACGACCCACATCTAGAGAGAGGAACAAAGAGAGAGAGAGAGAGAGAAAGGGAGAAGAGTACCGTAGATCTTCTTCCAGTGATGGTAGAAGGAGAGGACTCTGGGAAGGATGTTGTGGGAGAGGGGCATGGGGAGGGAGGAGGCGTGAAGCATGATGGAGACCATCTCCCGGACGTTGCCGACGAACGGCCGGTAGGGAGGACCCCTCACCCCCTGCTTCCCGAAGTGGGCTTCTATCATCCGCGGCCGCCACCACACCACCGCCCACGCCTTCACCAACCCCACCCCCAACCCCATCAGAACCACCACCACCCACAAGAAGAACACCTCCCCCATCGCCCTCTGTTTCTCCTCTCTCCTCCTCCCTGACACAACTAAACAGAGGGAAGCAGGGAGCCGAAGTTCTACACCCCTTCTGTCTCTGGTCTGGGCAATGCCGAGCCGCTGACTACTGCTTCCTCTCTCTCTCTCTCTCTCACCAGCAGAAGAATTGATGTTGTGGGGGAGGGGGAGAAGTAGAGAGAGCGGGAGGCGGAGGGGCTACTTATAGAAGGAGAAGGGGAGAGGAAATAGCAAGGCCGGCGCCGTTGGGACCGCCGTCGAGCTACGTAGCTCAACTAGGCATAAACTGTGAGGTACAACGTCTGCCTTAATATATAATATATATAAAAGGGAGAGGTGCGGAGAGTTTGTGTAATATAGTTTGGGGGCGAGGAGTGGTGGCTTTCGTGCACGTTAAACAAGGAGTCGGAGCACCTGCTGCCGTTGGATCGAGAAAACCACAGGACACGATTGAAAGCGGGCCCACCTCATGCCCTTCCTCTCTCTCTCTCTCTCTTCCGGTGGCTGCAAATCTCAGTTCATCCCTGCCAATCTGAGTTCCCTTTTTCCGGCGGCTTTAATAAGAAACTGGAATGAGGTGTCACGGCTTCATGCCCAACGCAGAGACACCCCGATCCTCCTGTCCTCGCTCCTCTATTTATTGTCCTTCCCGCAGTTAACGCACATTTTCACAAAGATTAATGGCTCCGCCCTAAGTTTACGATGGAAATACTTTATGATCTTTGGTAAGTTTCCTTATAATTCTAGATATTACAATCTTCGATACCTACCTTTTAGTGGGAAGCGTTTGAGTTGGTTCCCATTCTTCGCGGGAAGGCGGACAGGGTCGGGGCCAGACGGACCGGACGCCGGGACCCACCCCTCCTGTCCTAATATACCCTCGACACGTGGGTCCCACGCCTCCCCTGCCTCCACACATCTTTCTCTCTCTAGAACCAATAATTCTAAAAACAAAAAAGATGATAACTAATAATAATGACAACTTTTCCGTGAAACCCAAATTCCAAAAATTTGCGTTTTCCGGCAGGCAATGGCATCGGGCAAACCCCTCCCCCCACAAGGACCGTTTTGTCCTTTTCCTCTTGTCAGCACCGCGGCCAATCATTGAAAGGCAGGCCCTGCCTGACCGGGGCATTTTCGGCATTTTCTTTTCATCCCGTGGTTGAGAAGGATAATAGTTTTCAGGCGATTTTCTTTTCCCGATAATTTGTCGCCGGAGAGAACAAGAGAGAAGAGGAGAGGAGAGGAAGGTGAAGTTTGTCGCCCGCGCATAGGCGGGGAGTGGCTGACAAGTCAGTGACACATCTGGGATCGGCCAGCCATCTGCGGGCTCCACATTCCCTTCCAGACAGGAAAAATTATAACTGTGGTCCTTTTCTTGCGAGGGAGTCCACCAAAACAAACCGTTAGAAATTTGATGCCATTTCTTTTGCACATGTACTCATACATGCATATGTATGTGCTGACCTTCCCCTTTGTTTTTTTCAATTTCAATTTTTTAAATCTTTTTTATATGTAAAATTAAATCACAATCTATTTATAAAAAGCAGCAAAAAAATAATGAAAAAGTTTTTTTTTTTCTAAAAGTGATATGGTGAACGAGAGGATTACAACTCATTTTTTCGAGAAAAGTTCAGCCTTAGATTGCATAGTCAATTAGGTATCATGTCCCACCGCTAGCTCAACCGACTACGCTATGTTTCTTGAAGCACAAGTCTTGGATCACTTTGGCGGCATTCAATTTGGTCTAATATTCAATGATGAATTAGTAGTTGAACTTGAACGGTCTTATCAAAATCAGCTTTGGTAGCCATAAGGATGATGAGCTTGAACGGTTTTTAATCAAAAGGATGATGAACTCGAACTCGACTCGGCTCAAAAAACTCAAGCTTGATCTCCATTCTAACTTGACTCGCAAGCTCGAGCTCGACTCGACTACACATAATCGAGCTCGAACTCAACTCGTTTAACTAATTTAATTCATTTAGGCATTAACTTGTGTAAGCATTTAACTGGTTCAGCTCACGTAACTGATATAACTTGTGAAACCGGTTTTGGTAATATTATATAAAGTACCAGTTTGTGAGTCGAGTCAAGTTCCTGAAACTAGAACACGACTCGTTTAAGGTTTAGAGTATCATCATAAGTTTGAACTCGACTCGTTTTATAAACGAGTCGAGCACAAGCCGAGTTTTTTCGAGTGAGTTGTGCAGCCCTAATTGTATCCACGTCAGGATTGTTCGTAAATCTGATTGATTAGAAATATGCTTTTAGTTAAAATAATTAAAAATCCATGAAATTTAAGAGATTGGTAGTATTAAAAGGGGCAAAATCGATTCGAATATGCAAATTCAAACAAAACAATTGACTATACCAACGAGCCGTTTGTCATAAATTCACACTTATAAAGATAATATTCCAATTGATGAAAGTTCTTAGTTCACACTCACTAAAAAAATATGATAAAGTCTAATAAGCATTCATGTTACACTTTTATATCGATTAAAATTAAGGTGAACATGGGCAGAGTAGGTTAAACCGTTCGTCTGCTTTTGAAAATACAAAAAAATATTGTCTATTATTAATATATTAAATATATGCTTTTTTTAGATCAAAAAATAGCTTAACTATAAGGATTTTCTTTAACATATATATATATATAAATATATATAATTCGTCAATTGGATTTCTTTTTTCATGAATGAAACACGTTGATGGTCCTTAAACTATTTTAATGAATAAATAGTTATTAATTTGACCCTTTTTTGGTCAAAGGCAAGACTAGAGAATCAAAAGCTGAAAAATAAAGCAAGAAGCAGTTGAGCCAATGCGAACACCTCCTTGCTTGCATAGACCGCTAAAGATGTGCAACCAAAACGAACAAGATTTTTGTTTATTTAAACATATTTTGTAATATTTTTTACGTGAACTTGCAATTAAAAATTATTTTCTTAAGCTATTTTTTCGGAATCTTGCCGACAATTATGTCATCGTTTCAGTTCTAAAGTAATGTATCGTTTGATCAACTGTATTTGGATGTAGATAAGATGTCCTAAACCATGCAATTGTTGAAATTTTAGATCAATATTGACATGTTCATAGAATTTTGTTTTCAAGTTCTTCATTCAAATTTTAGATCAATATTGACATCCTTTCCATTTTTTTTAATTGATCAATTCCTAGGTTTGATTTCTATATAATCTTAACTAATTCCATCCAACTTGTGTTTGATTCAGGTTTGGTTTCTATATAATCTTAATCAATAACCTGTTTGACCCACTTAGAAAATTAATCCTACTAAATCTCATGCATATCTATTAACTAAATAGATAACCAAACTCTTATCCCTTTCCCAAAATTCAAATCCAACAATGAATTGGAATGTTCAACCTCCTTCACCAACACTCTCTAATTGGGAAAAAGGTGGTTTCCTTGATCCTCTCTCATCAAAACCCGCCAATGCACGGTCTTTAATCCTGAGTGTATGCACTTACAGGGTGGAGTCGGGGGGCTCGCATGGGTCCTGTCTCCAACTCAATTTTTTTAATTTACATGTAAATTTTATAAAATTTCACTTGTTCTATGTAAATTTTTTGAAAAAATGTATTTCGTCTCCAGCCTAAATTCATAAACTTTAATTCGAGCTTCTTGAAAAATTTCTGACTCCGCCCTTTATGTGCATATGTCCGGCCAAACCCAATAATTGAGTAAACATGTTCCACCATATTGCCTATAATCTATTATTATAAGTGTACAAGTATGTGTGTGTGTGCATGCACTCAACTTACATGTTTCCTGGCTAGCTACTACGCGGTTGCTGGTAAGAACACGGCAGAAGCAATCCAGAGGAAGAGAGGCGTGTTCATCTGATTCCTGTGTGTTAGCTAGGCCCCTACCACGACTGTACCACTTGAAGCTCAGGCTCAGCCCCCTCCATCAACAATGGCAGATCGCCACCATCATCGTCATCATGACTTCCATTTCCAGTCAACAACAAGAATATCAGAACCCATCAGAAGATTGCTTGTCAAGTTGGCCTCTTCCTTCCGCCCCCCTCTTTCTCTCTCTACTGAAGCTGCTGCTGCTTCCTCCTTCCTCCTGCTGCAAGCAAGAAAACCTAAACAAACAAAGAAACCCAAAAAGGAAGAAACGAAGAAAAGATGAGAAAAGACAGACAGTTGGCACTGTTCATCATGTCGACGTCTGCTGATAGATGAGAGCCCTTTCTCTCTCTTCTCTCTCTCTCTTCTCTCTCTCTCTCTTCTCTCTCTCTAGGTTCATTGCTTGCCGGTGGGACCAAAAATTTGCAGCAACAGTTGCTTCAAAAGCGAGAGCTCCATTGCAATGCACAGGCGAACCAGCTAATGGAGGTGTCCCCTCCATTTACTCTCTCTTGTATGCATGGTGGGGACTTGTCGTCAGCACCGTACTGTCGACGGTACAGTAACAATAAAACTGTGTTTCCCATAATGAGGAAAGGAAGCCCCAGCGTTTTGCTCTCCCCTTTCTCCCTTCTAATTGCCGTTGATTAACAAAAATTTCAGAAAAGAGACATAAAGTTCGAGATTTTACGAAGAGCCTTCGCTTATATATATATAATTCGTTTGGCACTTTCTGAAACATGCCGATGAAGTCGACATTTTTTTTTTTTTTTTTGCTAATTATAAGCCACGAAATGACCGGCTTCCATGAATGGGTTCAGAGTTTTCCGGGCCTGAGGTATCGACAGCAATTGCATATTTTCAGGCACTAGTTATATTTTTATATTTATTTTGGGATCTAAAATCGGCCAGTTTTTTGTCAAATCCCTAAAATTTTGGGCGGCGTTTGATTGCTCCGCCGCCTAATGCGTTCCGCGACTTTTTTAATTCCCTCCTCTTGCTTATTATTTTATTAAATAAGAGTTCAGGCACACACCGAGTGCATGTTTTAGTGGCGCTTCATTGCTGGTTAGATCACCAAGAAACTCGTCTCCTAAAATGGACTTCTTCTGAATGGATAGAGATATCAATAGACTGGATTGTATTTGAATTATCTGATGACTTTCTAATATTCATATTTAAATTCACAATCTTTTTTTTTTATTTATGTTTACATCTAAATCCAAAACCAACTTTAGATACACAACCGCGAATGTGAAAGAAGAATTTTTCTTTTTTTTTTAAATTATCTGAACCTGATTTTTAAATTCAGAGCCTAAATTTGACCAAATTCAACTTTTATGTTTACATCTAAATCCAAAATTGAGTTTTAGACATACAACTGAATCTTACATATTAAGAACTAACTTTCAAAATGTATGCATATCAGATATAGAAAATTATTTTTTATGTATGACTCTTTTATCAGTTTGGCTGGATATTTAATTTTAATTTAATCCATTCACTGTTCCTATTGCTGACACCGACGTAACTCAAGACCCCGGAGGCAGGGGAAATGGGAGACCTTCGGGCTTTTTTCGAGCGGTAAGATAATACCTCTCGCTCACCCAAAATCTAATCCATTGATATCCCTACTTCAACAAAAAAAAGTTACTTTAAGCCCCTTGAATTTTGGCTTAAATTTTCAATACATGCCTATCTTTTTATTTTCGCTAAAACAGAATGATGACCACAACTTAAATCAAGTGCTTTGTTGCAACTTGTGTATATTCATGATTTCACTTTTCTACAAATAAAAAAAACGCTCCGTCGTTTCTTTCATTTTAAAGGATATTTTAACAAAAGTTAAAGGCACTTATTTTAACGGCAGTCAGTTATTTTAACTGTTCTACTAGCACAAAAGTTGAAATCAATGGAAAAAAAAAAAGTTTCAAATACACGAAGCTTATATATGAGATTATAACAAAAATGTGGTCCCATAATGGACATTTCACATTTTTTCCTTATTTGAAGCAGACAAAGCCTTGTAATCTTTAAAGTTTCGAATTAAACATCTAATATTTGCAGATATAATGCATCCTTGGTATTTCAGTGAATGAAATTAAGGGCGACGAATGCCAGAAAGTAAATAATTTTTCGTATTTTTCAAATTAAAAAAATAAAGGAAAAAATAAAAATAAAAGAAATGGACACGTGGTGCCCTCACATTGACACAAAAATATTTCCAAAAAAAAGGCACGTGACATATCAAACTCTTCTTCACCTCTTCTAATTTTTTGAAGAAGACAAAATTATGTTTTTTTTTTTTTCTAAAGCACGTGTTTCACATCATGTTACTGTTGCAAGAAACCTAATATAATTATAGATGTCTAGATTTAACAATCAAACACTGAACATAAGAACACTTCTGAAACAAGAACACGGTCCTTTTGAAATTTTTAAAAATGTATATTCTAAAAAGATTTGTCTGAATAATGCTACAACTCTCTGTACATATAGAGAGACTGTCTCATCACACACATACACATATACATACACACACACTCTCTCTTTCTCTGAAAAAAGTGGAGTTATGTTCTCCTCTAACGCATAGGTTTCTTTAGGTCTACATGCACCAAATGAGCTCGGGGTCGGTTTCCGGCATCTGCAACCTCCTCTGCTTTCTCTTTTGTTTCTTTTTCAATTAAAATTACTGGGAAATAGGCTTCTCACCTTTAATCAGGCCTCTAGTTTCATTTAGTGAAGTGTTCCACAATGGCAGTGGGAGATTACTTCCCCTTTTTTTCCAAAAATAGAGAAAAAAAAATAAATAAACAATAGGAAACCCAGTACTGGGCATGGTTTCTTCAATGTCGGCTTTGTGTTAGAGAGAGACACATGGAAGAAGCACATGACTCCAAAATTAAGAACTTTGGAAATTGGAGGAAGGAATCTTCCTACAAACAAAACATGTTTTGAGGACCAACAAATAGTTGCCCATGTGTCGATCTCTCTCTCTCTTGATATTTTGTGTGTGTATATATATATATAAGAAAATTGAATGCACCTAGCCAAGATCGAACAGCTCTCATCAGCTGTCCATTCGACAAATAAATGTTAGGAGTATATATATATATATATATATATATATATATATATATATATATATATATATATATATATATATATATATATATATATATATATATATATATAT
>JAANDH010000841.1:3107-85397 GCA_011799765.1 Nymphaea thermarum | reverse complement strand
ATACTGGCAAAGGTTGTGTGTGTGTGTATATACATATATAAAATTAAAGGGTGACTCTAGTTTTTTAGAGTCACCCAGCTATTTGCACCTTTCAATCCAACATGATGGATGATTAAGAGAAAAAGTTGATGGACATTTTTGTCATCTAATATTAGTTTATATATTTTTTTCCTTGTTTTTCTTTCAACCATCCATCTACTTTAGATAAACGGCCCTGGTTAGATAATTAAGTGACTCTAAATAACCTGAGTCTTCATTCACTCACTCATATACAAAGAGAAAGAAAGAAAGAGAGAGAGTGTGTGTGTGTGTGTGCATGTGTGTCTCAATAATCTGTGTATTTGAATTTAAAAAAAAGGAGAGAAAATATTAATAGAGAATGCTTGTGCACTGGAAAATCTCCCAAAAAACACTTCTAGTACGTAAGTATGATGTAGATATAAAGCAACCTTAATCCCCGAAACCATGACATGCTGAGCCATTAGATAACGTTTTCAAGCTGGCATTGAATGATCATCTCAACATCCCTTTTCTAGGGTTTTTAGGTGAAGGATTTTCACTTTCACCTAGTCAGACTCAATGGATCTCAATGGATCCAGCTGACCCGAAAAAATTTTTAACATCCAATTAAGACGTACTTATTTTTGATAATTTGCTTGATAATTTGAGATATTGATGGATTCTGACAACAAAATGCGAACCAAATAACGTACCGATGAGCCTCGAACCAAGAAAGATGATGCCGCCAGTCGTCGTCTCGCCCAGCTGGACCAGGCTTTGCCGACCTTAATCAATTCCACCTGCCAAATATAAATGTGGTCTCTATGAAATTAGAAAACTCCATTAACCAAAAATGACAGGACATGTGGGGCATAATGGTAGGTTAAGCCAGGGTTTATATGCTTTTGATTGTCCTAATCAAGATCCATTGGTCCCAATTGACAACTAGCAGTCCAGATCTTATGTCATTGGCATGATCTGGATCTCTGGGGAACCAAATGGGTATGACATAGATAAGTGCAAATGGCTTCTGCATTAGACCCCAAACCAGCGTCAAAAAGTTTTTTGCTTCTTTTCCTCTTTTGTTTTTAGAAATGACCAGGGAGCTTCACATAGTTGGCCAGAAAGCCGCTAGATAGACATTGTTGGTTTGATTCCCATAGGTACTATGCATATAAACATATCGGGTAGAGCATGGTATCAAGTTCACCAAACACGGTCTCTACTCTAGGCTCAACACAGCCCTAGACCTCGAGGGCAGGAGGATTCGGCCCTCCACCTGCCCTTCTGCAATGGGATTTGGGTTATCTCCCGCTCACCAAGATAATTTCATAGTGGATTTTGAGTTTGACATCATTTATGGGAACTTAATTTTAGATCTTGAACCTTCACCTGGTCTTACATGCAAATATTTTGGATCCAGGCAGTGGCGTAGCCACATTGTTACCCACACCAGTCTCTTAGAAGTTCTTTATTTTTAAAAGAGGATCTTAAATAATTATTCTTATATATACATATAAGTGCCCCACCAGATTTGAGTATTTTTAAACAAGTGCCCCTCCAGTGAATTTTTCTGGCTCCGCTATTGGATTCAGGTCAAGCAGAAGTTCAAGATATGATATGGGTCTAAAAATATTGATCCTCATCATAAGCTAGAATTAGGAATACAAGAGGTTTAGATCAAGGATGAGAGTTTTTTTTTTTTTTTTTTTTTTGCAATTTTTAAGTACTATCCAAGATCTAATCCTAGTCCAACATCTTGATGGTAGCCGCATGCTTCCTTGTAGTAGACTTTCTTGATGTGTGAACCTAATATTGTCTCATTTGCTTACCAGTTAATGTTATCATAGCAGTGAAGGGATTAATTATCTCATACAATTTTGCATGAAAGATGTTGTCCCGCCTCATAATTCATAAACATTATTTTTCTTAGTGATCTCCATTAAAAAAGAAATGATATAGTTAATTCATGGTGCACTATTACTGATATAATCTTCCTTGGAGTTTTTCTAAGAATCAAATCAGTACACTATTACTGATATTATCTTGTATGGAGTTTTTCTAAGAATCAAATCAGTACATACAGTAGCTTTTTTATGTTCCTTAATTAAGATGCAGCCATATCTTTCACACTTCCATTCTCTTTTAAAACTTTACTCCATTTTGTTTTAGTGCATGTGAGATGTTGTTAAGGAGACAAGGACCAGGTGCTCCTGAGTTTTCATGGGCCATATTGAGTAATTGAATATGGACCCACATCTTAAGCATTCTTCAGCATTAACACCTTTACACTGCTTGGATGTGTTTGTAGTTTCACATGTAAAAATTACTCTTGTGATGTAGCACAAGGAAGATTCCAGGCTTTATTGTTGACAACTGGGAGTTGATGGAACAAGATCCATGGGAAGTTTCTTCTAAAGTTCTTCCCGGAGATCTTCCTGGTTCATGCTCCTACTTACAACTGGAGCCAGCGGCGGAGCCAGAATTTTTTTTTTTTTTTTAAGAATAACCATCGTTAATATTGACATGCCTAAGCCTACTTTTTATGACATTTGTACTTCCGGATTAGCCGGTTCGTTCATTTTAACCATGGTTAGTGGCTTACTCTAGCCAGACACTTAACTTAGCAGGACATGCAAATGTTGTTTGAAAATATTTGTATGACATTCTACTGGCTCATTTTTCTTTGGGATCGAGTTCCCGGAAAAAGCGCTGGCTTTATTGAAACCTTAAAAGGTGTTTGATAAGAAGAACATTATATTTTTGAAAATATATATACCCTTAGAACTTTGTGTTCTTAAAACACATGTTTTTAAAATTATGTTTCGAAACCAGCATGTAAATTTCAAATGAGTATAAAGATATTGCTCTTAAAATTCAATAATAAAGTGTTGGACATAATGATAACATTCTCTAGAACAAGAACAAGGTGTTTTTTTTTGTTCTGAGAACATAATTTTCTTCTTATCAAACAGTCTCTGGTCTAAAGGGCGATACACAAAAGTGAGCAACAAGACCACCGGGGACACGATCGGACACGATGAATTGGACACTCAAACATGGTTAAAATGACATTGCCCAGTCTACCCAAAACGGATTGCTTCATCTAAGGGAAGCTTTACTATAAAACCCACTTATTTCTCAAAATTCCATCTTAGTGATCAATTTTTTGTATTATTACATATTGGTGTTCATGCTTTACAAAGACATATATATATATATATATATTTATTTATTTATTTATTTATTTATTTATTTATTTATTTATTTATTTATTTATTTACTGCATGCTTCCATGTTTATATAAAAGAGCGTGGGATGTTGGTCCTGTTTGGGGAATGTGACTAACTTTTCTAGTTTGTGAACTCCATGGGGTAGTGAGCGGCGATGGTCCCCATAAAACTAAAAGCGCAGGTGAGGAGTCTTTAAAGGCCTCTTTCTTCCTCCCTTAATGATTAGAAAACTTCAGTAGCAAAGGAAAGAAGCCAAGGGGTCAAAGACAAAAACTTCTTTTGCTTGGGGCTGTGGATCAGGCATGTGAGCCAAGGCATTTTATTATTACATCACAGAACCCAACCCTTCTTTCCTCCTCCTTAACCATTTCCACCTTTTGATTTCAGGAAAGCACTCTTCTTCAAAGGGTGTTTGATGTCTTGGACAAATTTATCCAAAGTACAAGAAATCGCGCGACGTGAAGTCAGCACCCAAAAAATCTGTCTTTTCATGCATTTTTTTCCCAAATAGTTTGATTAATGCCGCCATTAACAAGCCAGCACAGTTTTAGACTGAAAAACAGAAAAAGAAGCATTGGCTTGTCGTTCCATACTGCAACATATGATCAGCGTATGATGAGTGGACCTTGCCATTTAAAAAGGAAAAGGTGGTGGTGGAGGTGGAGGTAGTGGCGGTGGCGGCGGCGGTGGAGATGCTAGTAGGCCATGGCGCACCAAGTGGCGGGTGGTTCTTGGAGAAACGTTGCTTTGTCTCAGAAGGTGGGACAATCAGAATCATAGAAATCGGCTCCTTCTTTCCAATAAATATTCACTGATCTCTAGATCAAGCATACAACTTGAATATATATATGTATATACTTGTCACAAAGCTAGAGAAAGAGAAGGTGCAAATGGGCCCAATTCTGATTTGCCAAGTGAATAAACAATGAGATTTGAAAGACAAGGTGAATAACGGAAAAGATTGCACCATTGAGAGAGAGAGAGAGAGAGAGAGAGAGCACATTCGCCGAAGTAAGAAGTGGATGTGAGAAACAATACACAATATTTAAAATCTACTTGTAGCGTGAAGCATTTAAGAGGCATATGGGAATGTGAGTAAGATACGAACTACGGAATTGACAAGCAATAAATAAAAGCATTTCATTGTTTTATTTCGATGAATCTCTCAATATTATTAGTCCAAAAACAAAGTTCAGCATATATACATATATATATATATATATATATATATATATATATATATATATATATATATATATAACAAATTTTTATTATCCAAAAAGTATTCACATTCTTAGTTTAAACTCGGCCGCAACCTGGTTGAACTTGAAACAGCTAAATACATTAAAGATCGAGCATAGAAAATGCCAAAATTCTCAAATGAGATCTGACCCATCTACGAATTTAGTCTAAACTAACATACTCTTCTACACTTTCTCGAGAAGTTCTTGCAATAAAAATATAAAAGCATGAGAGAAGAATTTGAGAATCTTCGAGTCACTATGGCAGAAGCTTCCTAGTTTCCATGGTGCTTTGAGACAGATGATAGCTCACACTCATGAAGCAGAAAGATCTCAAATCTGGGACCAAGAGGAAGCATCAAATTTTTCATTGTCTGGGCCACAGCCTCTTTCTTTGTCCTTCTCTGTAAAAGCGACCCAACACCTCAAACTTCCTGCTCAAATTTTTTTTTTTTTAATTTCTTGTCAATTCCCAAGAAGAGAAAAAGACCCAAGTCTCCAAATTTTCGTCCCCTACTTTAATGTAAAGTTAGGTGGCACTTTTGTGCTTATCCATAGATTATGACATTTTTTTTAATGCACCAAGGAGCACCAGCTCACAAGGCTGTACCCTTCATGAGCTAAAGAGCCAAAGCCCACATGAAGAGGAACTCAAAACTTCATCCCAAGATCCATAATCTAAGTTGTGATTGTGCCTTGTTATCACCAAAACTGATTACTTAATTCAAACTTGCCTCACAATGTTGCTTAGTTTGCTGCTTAATTGCGCTGTCTAACCTCGATTAGTGCCGCGCGGTCGGTGTGCCATAAGATCGAGGAGCAACATGGCTCAGCACACTGTCCTGCAAGAGAATCAATGGCTGATCTCTGTTTATTCCAATTGCTCTCTCTCTCTCTTCCTGATCAATCCTCCTCCTTGGCCAGCTATGATATGTACATGATTGTACAAGATTTTAAACAAGATTTTTCTTTTCCTTTCTTCAAACTTTGGTACTCTGCCAAGTTTTGCTTCTGCCATCATTATCAAATTAACTGTTAATGGGATCCTGTCAGTGTTACTCTGATAATCCCACTGTGTTAGACATGCTTTGCTGTAGAATACGCGTTGCCAGCCTGATTCCTCTCTCTCTCTCTCTCAGTTGGCAAGCCCGGAGAGTTGACTCAGCAACTTGATGATCCGGTCTGAGTCGAGCATCAAATGCACCAGTCAGTCAGAAAAAATTCATTTTCAAATCCATGTTTCAGTCATGGCTGATCATAAGGACTATTGGTCACTTGGGGAGCGTCTGATTATACTTCAACTGGTTTTTGTTGCTAGATTTTGGGGACTTAAACTTATGGATTTAAAGTCAGACCTTCCTCCTGATAATCTCCAATCAATGTTCTTGCTAGTATACAAAGGTAAAACAAGAATCCCAAGTGTGAATCTCAGGTTTAACTTAAAATTCTTTGATAAACTATGAATCTTAGTGTAGATTTTTGTTGCATCAAAATCATGAATCAATTGGGATGCAGTTTTTATATTCTGGTTTTTCAAGTTGCATCAAATTCCATTAAAATCCGACAGTTCATGCATTTTGGGTGATCCATTCTATATATGTTCCTCAATTCTTACTCTCATTCAGTTCTCTCCTTCGATGGAAGTTATGTTTCAACTGCATATTTTACAGTAGAAAAAGAAAAAACAATTGAATGCAGACGATATCTCTTGCCTATAAAGATGTGAACCCATAATTTTATATGCACATACAAACAAAAGTGCATGAATCAACAGTAACAAAAGCAAATCACGCTTTCAATACATAATGAACCAAAAAAATATACACAAACTATAAGGCGCGCATTTATGGTGATGATGATTAAGCTATAGACAGTATTCTTTTTTATATTTTATATTTCAATTGCAAAATATTATAAGAAAAGACTCGATTAAATTTATTCGAGCTAACTTGCTGAGTCACGAGTTAGAACCCCAAATGGAATTTGCTCGAATAACTAGGCTGGCCAACCTCCCTCTCTCTCTCTCTCTCTCTTTCTTTAGATCTCTCTCTCTCTCTCTCTCTCTCTCTCTCTCTCTTAATCAGGAAGTTGCTTGTAAGCAATCAGAAGGCAGCCCCCTAATTTAATGCAGACATTTTTTATCAATTTGCCAAGCTGCAGCTTAGCCTAGACCCTCATTCCGAGGCCATTAATTTTATATATATATATATATATATATATATATATATATATATATATATATATATATATATATTATGCGACATTTATGGCCTAATCAAGAGAGCTACTGAGCTTTACCAAGACAATGGTCTCTACGTCTACATGTGCAAACAAACTCAGAGCTTTTAAGTTATATTATCATCTGAATCAAACACCAAGCTACCATTCTTAAAGACACATATCGGGTCTCTCTTAAAGGCGTTAAAACCCACTTTAAATTGGGCTTTTAACAAGGATCATGAGTTAATAATTGGTATTAAAAAAAAACTCCCTTTTTTCAACTTTTGATACCTTGGGTGTCCATTTTTCCCTGAAAAAGAAAAAAACTGGCCCCACAAAAATTATAAAAAATGAAATGTGGGCACGCATGGAGGAAAAAATTGGGAAACGATTCAGAATCCGCGTGTTGTCTCACTGGAGAGAGACACATGCTTCAGCTTTGGTGATATCAAATGGTTAATTAATGCCTTCTCACATGGTTGAGGTTTTCACAAGGGTCCAAAGCAAGAATTCTCTCCCCACATCCACACTTTCGTTTTTAGAAAAGAAAAGTTTATGAAATAATAACTTAAGTTTTTTATTAAAGAGATCTCCCGGATACCCATGAGGTTTGTGTTCCAAAACCCCATGCAGAATTCTTGTACATTTCTTGGGAAATTTTCAAACTCAAGGGTACTTTCCCTTCTTAACTTGCTCGATTCCCTTGGGTCAGATCCTGACCAGACCTAATCAATCAGAGGCCTCTGGACCAAGACATCAAAGTACTTCCATCTACAGTATTGCACACAAAACAGAGTGTCTTGACTCAGCTTTTTTTCCATGTGATGGAGTTCAGATTATTGTGAAATAGAGCAATTCAATTCATCCCCACTTTCATTCTAAGGTCTGTTTTAGCTTAAAAGAAGCTGTGTATGTGACATCTTATGAACTGTCAATTGAAGTTGGTCAGACAACTTTAATTTAGTTTTCATGTTTGTTTAAATTATATGAACAAAGAAGTTCATAAATAAATGCTTCTTGGAGTTCTGTCTGCTACATGAATCAGTTGTTCACCAATTTGAAAAACACAGTTTAAAACTTGGTTTTATTAGTTTTCAGTCTGGACAATCTTCTGCTAACCATGGACTGATGACAGTTGTGCAGAAGTGCCAAGCAGAAAAACATTAGCCAATTCCATCCACTGGATTCCGGGCCCGGCCGGACAGAAGCTGTCGGCGGCATCAGATCCGAACCGACATCTTGGCATAATGCAGATCGCCATCTGTGTCACAGGGATAATCCAATTTACTCTCTTGTCATGTTCTCTTTTTGTTCTGTTAACAACAGAAAATTAAACAAGAATGGCATGTCTCTTGTCTTTCTCACTGTGTCCTTGTCGCAGTTAAGCGACAAAATTTCAGAGAAAGAAGAGGAAAATGGAACCTTAACTGACATCATAGTCATAAGCCAACTCCTTAACAAGGTCTTGAAAATTGATCTATGCGAATGGATATCTTCATCACGTATTGAGACACTAGGGTCCCATGTCAAGGTGCTGTCGCTCTCTTCATTTACTGAATCCATTAATTTTGGACCATGCACCCTGAGGCTGAATCCAACCCAGATTTTGCATAGGAATGTTGTTAAAACTGGTTTTTGAATTGAATTTTTCTTTCAAATGACTTTGAAAATTCGGCGAAAATCGAAGGATTCAGACTTGGACCTTGAATTTCGGCGTCCTCACGAAGCGACACCGATTGCCTTCAAGTCTTGTCAAAGCCAGTGATGAGCAGGTTGGCAAGAGGGGAATGTGAAGGGTGTCAACTTCATGAGCTTGGATCAAATGCCAACTACTGTAGTAGTCTTTGTTGTATGAGCTTTCCCATGGTGTTGCCATCCACAAGGCTGGATGGTCAGGCTCGCCTTCAATTCAGAACAACAAAATCTAGTCGAATGATCTAACACTGTTTTCAAGAACAATCAGATTGAGCTGGATCCGAGTCCCTGTCGTCGTCGTCTCCCTTCTCGGAAGGAAAGAAGAGCGGCTTTCCTTCAAAGTTGCTTTCTTAACTCTGCATCATTGAAGGAGTTTAACATCAAATTTCAATCAAACTATGGAGTTTCCGGTTCCAAGTCCCATCTTATTTATAACAATGACCGGAATTTTAGTAAATCTTGCGATACAACTGTCAACAGGAAGGTGGCTCCAAAGATACTCCGGCCGACATGAGATCAAACGCCACGTGTAGTTCCATCTGCTTCAAGGAGGAGCTGGAGCCAGCCTACCATTGATGGACATTCATGCCATGCACGAAATTTGAGGAGTTGGTGATCCCTAGAGGATGAGCAGATAGCAATAAAATTCTTGGCTGTTTGACAGCGACCAAGTTGTGCGTCTGAAAACTGAAAAGCGATATTTATTGCCACGAAAAGATCGTTATCTTTACAAAGAACTTTCAACAGATCTGGAGGTGGCTTTTAAATCGATTTTTCAGACAATATTGAGTTTCACATTCCTTAAATGTGCTGTTTTATGCGCCCAAAGGCTTTGATTCACGGGCTACTTCCTGAATCATATTCACATTGTACATTTCTCAAAGGAACACAAGGTTATAACTTTCCAGAAATCAACGGCCTAAGATTTGATGACCGTTGCAATCGTGCAATTCCTTTGAGACCTCGACACATCAGAGAAGGATTAGGTTCTGAAAACAACAATAGTCAAACATGATGTAGTTAATTTTATGGTAGTTTAGTTCAAGTCGGCCACCCATTTAATCATCATTTGTCCCACAACCAGGTCACATGTAGCTGTTTATCAAAAAGAAAGGACCCACGAACAAAAATATCAGTTGCAACAAACAAGTGTCCAAGAATCACAGGGAGACTCAGATGATGCTTTTCTTTACAGGAGATGGTGAATTGCAAGTTGCATTCATCATTATTTTGCCGACAGCAACACCCATTGTCAACAACAACTACTATTTTGATGACGCCTGAAACTTCAAACACATGATCATTTTCAACACCCACGGTTGCAAGAATCAACTTCACGTCCACGTATTCTAACATTTACTAATTAACATGTTTGATCAACAATAACATCGAGGGGAAAGTTGAAAAATGTCGGAGAGGATATGTAATTCAAGAACACGATGAAATCTTTTACAAAAGAGTAAAGTCATCAGCTGCTTGGTTCAGTACTTCCCCCTCCCAACCCAATATCAAATGTATGACCTGACCACAGAAGTGACCAAAAAATTTAGAGCCAGCTGAGGTACAAGCCCACATTCCGGTTCATGGAATCAGCATCTCTCGAGGTTCAAGCACAAGAATATAGATGCACATGAAGTTCATTCCAAGAAAATTCAGTAAAAACTCAAAAAAAAGAAACGTCTGTCAAATAGAAAAGACTGGCTCTGAGAGTTGACAGAAGCGATGGGCCATATTTGAGCTACTCAAGTAAATCGTCATCATCATCTGGAAGGGGCTGTGCAGCAGCGGCAGACAACTGAGCTTCTTGCCTGGAAAAACAGAAAGCCTGGTAAGCATTCTGAAACATAGTTATGGCTACTAAAGGCTGACAAGGTACATACATACATACATGCATACATACATACATACATACATACATATGACTGATTCTGATCCATCAAATATCAGAGCAATCCACATACCGGCAGAAATATAAAAGGCCAATCCGCAGCTTGCTGAAAGGCATACTGGCAAATAGTCATGCGGCAACATAACATGGCAAAACATGTACTTGATAAATGACAGTGCGTGCAGACATGACACAATCACATTATATTGTTTAACGAAGTCTTTTGAAGGAAATCGCAGTAAAATGAAGCAATAAAGATGGAAATTCTGAAAGACAGATCATTCTGTTGCTGAGGAGCTTCTGAAATGAAAAGAACTCAAAAAATGCTAATTTGGCCGTGCATTCCTGTGAATTTGTGTTCTATCAAGCTATGACCTCGATTTTTGAATCACAAAATGCAGATCTGGACCCAAGTAACATTAGGTTAGAGCAGACGGATATGACATCTGCAACTAAATCCACTAGAACACTATCCAGATCTATCTATCTATCTATCTATCTATATATATATATATATATATATATATATATATATATATATATATATATATATATATACTCAAATAAATGAACACACAGTATAAATTATATACACAAGACACCCTTCTGAAAAGTGAAAAGTAAAAGATTCTTACTCTTTTTGTGCAGCAAGGTCAATCTCAACTTCAGGAGGGGCAAGTGCAGGTGACTCAACAAAATGCAGATTAGGGTCCCTGCCAAAGGAACATGCGTTCAAGTATGCAAGAACCAATAAAGCTGATATTTTGTCTATCAAAAACATTGAGAAAAAAAAAAGGCTAAAAGAGAGACATAGGTGATGATTTTTTGTTACCCGGCAAGCTTTCTAGCAAGGTAAAGGAAAGGCTTCTCGAAATTGTAATTGCTTTTTGCTGAGATCTCATAGTATTGAAGGTTCTTCTTCCTATGGAAAGTGACCTGCTTTGCTTTTACCTGCCTGTTCTTCACGTCAACCTTGTTACCACATAAAACTATGGGGATGTTCTCACATACTCTGACATGAACAAAGTAGGACTAGTAAAATAATCCTTCAACCAGAGCATGTATGTGTTAAATATGCTAAATGTGTCAATAATTACTCACTCACCTACAAAGATCTCTATGCCAAGTTGGTACGTTCTTATATGTCAACCTGGCTGTTACATCGAACATGATAATTGCACATTGTCCATGGATGCTGCAGATCACGAAAAGCAAAGAGTTGGATCAGAGACCAAATAGGCATCTCCTCTATAGCCAGAAAAATAACCATCAAAATCTCTTCCACACACATTTTCCAGATTTTGTAACTAAGAGAATAATATTATTTGCAGCAACTTCTGGGGAGATTCTTCTAGAAGTTCTATCAAAATGAGAATTTTCATGGAAGGATCTTGAAAAAGCTCAGCAATTACAAAAAAAGAGAAAAATAACACAAATGATAATAGAAAACTATGAAATAATAAGATTCGTAGTATCTTTGCTCGCAAAAATATAAAAAAGTTACAAAAATGAGAAAAATAAAACAAACGATAATAGAAAAGCTATGAAATTATAAGATTTATAGTATATTTTCTCGCAAAATATAAAAAAGTAATCAATAAATTTTTTGAAATATAAAACAAAATAATCAAAGGCATACGGTTCACATATAACAAAAAAATCTTTCAAGAAGTCTGCTAATGTATCTTTGTCTTGATACATACACTTTAATTGTTTTAAATAACACTGTCATATTTTTGCTGATACTATTTCCTAAATTCCTCGCTCTAAAATGTTAACATCTCAACATCTTTTAGAATATCTGATATATTGGTAATTGTGATAGATATATATATATATATATTTATTTATTTATTTATTCATTTATTTAATAGATTGAGAATGAGACAACTCAATGACTCATCCACTTAAATACCCATGTTACTCACTAGTATCCATCTCGAAGTCCACCAAACTTTTCCTGGCCTGCAGTGTCCCAGCAATAGAACCTGATTTTACCACAATTAGTAAAGAAGTCCAAGGGATGAACTTCCACACCAATTGTTGCTGAAAAAAGCAAACAATTAAATACATCATTAGTTAAAGTAAAGCACACTGAGCACGGTTTTAGTATAGGCAGTTTGTGTGTTGTGTCAGTAATCCGCCTTGTTATTTCTCCAAACCTCTCGACTCAGACAAACTTTTCCATTCCAAGGGCAATAACCACACCTCCAAGATACAATGTGCAGGGTGCCAGGGATGTAAACAAGCTGGACCCAGTCAAGTCTAGCATTTACCAAATACAACATAATTGGATCTCATTCAATCAGGTATCAAACTGGAGTTTGACCTGAACTTACGAAAGAAAACCTAGATACAACTAGCATAAGAACATTTACATGTAATCAAGTCAGATAGCCAAAGAACCTCACACCCATAACAGGTTTGGTTACAGAACTGCATATGAATCCCAATCTGATTGCTTAACAGATCTTATATTTCTCTGGATCCAACTAAAAGAATCCGGACAAAGGCCAGTAATTGGATAACTGTAACCTGTTGACAACTTAGTGGCATGGAGTGTATAATAAGATAAGCCTCTAGTGCAATTCAGAAGTCGCTGAACCATCAGTATAGGCCTTATGAAGCCCTCAAAAATCAACAAGTACGACACTCTCTCAGGAGGTCTCTGCCATTTTGGTTTTGTAAAACCTAACATTAAATTTTTTTCATCATTCTACATTTTTTAAGTACCAAAATGCTCTAAATTTTTAACACTTTAATTTCACATATTTCCTGTAAGATATGCTCATTTAAATACCATTAACATATATTTTTTTGCCGCTGTTGTTTGTGCACTTTTCTTTTTTGTAGATATAGCTATTGGCTGTACATGCCAGAGAGATAGAGAGAGAGAGAGAGACGTTCAAATAATCCCTAGTAATGCCTAGACAGCTGTTACATGGACACTCCTACAAGGGCAGTGTACTTATGTCAACACGGGTGACACAAGCTCGTTTTTTGTGATTTCTTTTTATATATTTTTGTTAGCGATCAATATTTTATGAATATAAACAATGAACATATGAGTTTGTTTTTTATTATTGCTCTCTCTCTCTCTCTCTCTCTGGATATATATATACACACACACATATACATATTCATACATATCTATGTGTGCACATTTATAGAGAAGGTGGATCCCCATGAATCATGTGGACCCCTTCCACTAACACCTGCCCAATGCATTTCAAGGACAGGTGTTATCACACCCATCAGCACGTTTGTGAGGGGCCATAGAATTGCTACAGCGAAACCCTGGCCAGGTTTGGCATTATAAGTACATACATGCATATATATATATATATATATATATATATATATATATATATATATATATATATATATATATATATATATATATATATATATATACCCAAATTTAATAAACAAATGAAAGTTATAATGTACGGCGTTACAATGTACGGCTTAGTTATATTTCCTTCTTAAGTTTTTGGCGCTAGGCCATGTGAAATAATTTCCTTTGCCATCTCAGCACCTTAGCTCCCTCCAGCAGGTTTGTTCACTGCTGCTAGATTTGATGACTTACATGGAAAGGGTAGATTTTTTATGCAAGCATTCTATTAGCAATTTGCAAAGTTCAAAAATGGTGCTCCATTGCAGCAGTATGTGTTTAGTAACTGACCCTCACTAGCTGCCCACCTAAACATCATATCTTCCCAAAGCAATTTATTGTAGATGAAGTCAAGTTTAAGACATGCATACACAACTAGATATTGGTGACACACAGTAAGTATAGAAACTGGAGGAAAATAAGGGACAGAAAGCAAAGTCACCATTTTTCCGCTTTGGGCAAGTCATAAGTAGATAACTAAGTTTGAGCTAAACTGGGGGCTTGTGAATTTTTTCTATTCACTATAGGTCCAAAAGATACCAAGAAAGAAGGTTTGAATCATATTTTCAAGTCAATTACGACTTTTTTTTTTCTCTCCTTTTGGTGCATAGACATCAGAAACAAATATCAGTCCACATATGAAAGTTATGTAGCCAAAAGCACTAAGCAGCCTAGGTGGTAGACCTTCTGAGAGGAGTAAGCAGCACCTATGCAGAAACCTGGGCATGCCAAGAAGAGGAAAGAAAAAAGAAAGAGGAGAAGGAAGAAGAAAGAAAGAAAGAAAGAAAGAAAGGGAGGGAAAACTAGAAGTAGAAAAAAGGAACTTTTTAATACCTTTTTAAATTGGACATCCAGGTACAGCAGCCTATTCGAAAAAGTGACTGCCTCATGCATAGGCACACCTTTGACTACAAGGATGGAGGACTCATAATAATTAATATCTCTCTAGATCTGGCTGGCAAAAAAAGCAACAGACCCTGCCACATAACTCAAATGAAATCAAGAGGGAGGGCCGGACAGGGCGTGACTGTGCGGCCCATTCTGGTCCCATATGGTGGACCCCTGCGGGTGCAAACTGAAGCTGCCAACGCTATGGCTACAGCAATGGAACCTAAGAATTAAGTAATTACAACTAGATTCATCAAAATTAAAATGAATGGATGGTTGGAGCAAAGAGATAGAACGTCTGAAAGTAATTCTCTATTTCCAAACTGTAATCCTTTTCCAGGATGGATCAAAAGGGCTCCTACTTCCTCCTTTTAAGAACAGATTGGCAACAATAAGCACACGAATATAGAATCAAATCAGCACTGCAATTCCAAAAGTGTCCCCATATTGGAGAACAAAGCACATATATAGAAGTTCAGGTACAAATATACAATTCCTAATTTCCTACAAGTATGTTGAGCACAAATCTGGTGCCCAGATGGTGTGTTTCCTACCTTAGATCAGCATAACATTAGATGAATGACTATTTGGAACATCAGATGTATTTAGAGGTCATATTCGAAAGACACATAATTGAACATCACCTAATATTAATAGGACTTATAGATAGCAATTTAGCACATCTTGCCGCAAATTGCAAAAGGAGATTCTATGAGTATGGCTACCATATGTTTCACAAAGGTAAATTTCATACTAATGATACGCAGCCATGTAATTTCTGGGCCTCTGTTCTGTTTCATCTTGAAAGACCCATCCACGTTTGACCAACTATTCAAGTTTCTAACTACTGGTCAAGTGACATACATGGTAGGTCAGATTCACCAGCGGGGGTTTCAACTTAGTAGGTAAACAGAAGATAGTCCAAAAGAAAGCCTACATATATAAGACAGTGCAAAAGAAAGCTGACCAGACCAGAAATCAAGTCAAGAACAAAGTCAAAATCTTATAACTGAAAAGGAAATGGGGTCATCCATAGAATAAGATCAAATGTGCTGCATACAAGAGCTATGAATGATCAAAAGACAGGTTACACATGTTGGATATCATGTTTCATCAATGTGCGTGTGTCCATAAAACATAGGGCAGAAAAACATATTGAGTAGCATCTATACTTACGCTCATATTTCTTTTCGAATTCTCCAGTGAGATGGCGCTTGACGAAGGTGGTTTTTCCTATATACATGACAGAAAGGAGAAAAGGTGTACAGATTATTTCTACACCAATCATAGGACGCAAATACAGTAACAGCCATCCACCATACAGGAACTATGAACCAAGAAGAGTATGTGAGAAAGCATACCGGTTCCACCATCGCCAACAATGACTAGCTTGAAGTTTGGATAATCAACCTGTTGTTGGTTGGTCAATGCCTAAAAACCAAATATACCACAAAGAAAGCAAACAAAGGAAAGCGTTGAACATCATGAGAGCACCGGAGAGAACAGTAACCCGTCATGAGCAGTAAAGAAACAAGACGACCATACCATTATCGACAATAAGAAGAAAAACCAACCGAAAAGACGAGGAACCAACGTAAGGATACCCAAACTAAAGACTTCCAATCAAGAAACAACAATAACTCCAAAACCCATTAACAATAAACATGCAAATGTGAGACCAAACATGAAGAAACACAAACGAATGCAAGATATAATCGAATATTATACAAAACAATGACAGAACAAGAGCAAGAGGAAAACCATATCTTCTCCAAGATTTCGAGTGCTTCAAGAAGGGTGAGGCAACTCTCTCTCTCTCTCTCTCTCTATCTCTCTCTCTCTAAGAGGAGAAAAAATGGGTGTGCGTGCGAATGAACACAGCAAATCACTATAAGCGTAAGAGATGAAGAAAAGAGTTGTACCTCGCCGAAATACGCTCCGAGATCTTCGCGCCCCCCGATTATGAGGTCCTTCCTTGTCAAGGTTAAAAATTATTCGAGTTTCCCCGCCACCCTACTTGCATACCCGGCAACGTCCTTAGAGTGAAAAGTAACGCCAACTCGCACGTCCGATCTTTTCCCACTGCCGCCCATAACCAAGACTCCAAAGATGGCGATTGCTGACTAGCTTTGCTCGGGCCACTCTGGCCCGTGGCCGGACGATTGGCGCGGGGAACGAGACGCTGATTTTGATATGGGTTCTTTTAAATTGTTTTAGTTAATTTTAGGGTATGTCAACCGATCCGATTTGAACCAATATATTCTTACCTGTTTCTTTTTTTAAATATTCACGGTTTGAATATGAATAAAAAAGTATTGAATCTAGATCTGAAATCCAATTTCACAATTTGAATTTGATTTTTACTTTCATCTGTAAATCTGAATTTTGAACTGCTGGCTGATTTTAAAAATATAGAAAGCGTAAAATATATTATATTTATTTAGAATTTGTATCTAAATCTGAACTTTATCAGATATTTATGTATATCTGAATCTGATGTTTTTTTTTTTGTATTATTTTTTTTCAAAATGATTTAATTGAATATCCGATCCAAATTAGATATATTGACATCTTTATTAGTTCTTATTGATTCCTTATGTTAAAATTCAAATTAAAAGCATTAGCCCGGATTCATTCGGCCGATACAATCCGATACTTTTGACCTTTTGCAAGTTGATTTACTGCTAAACCAATGCTGAAAATGTTATACGTGTTATCTATAAAGAAAAAAACGCTCCTGTTTTCAGGGTTCGAGTGCGCATGAGCGTCGTTTTCTTTCACAACTTATTATATTGACAACAATCTTGAGTTAGGAAAGCACACTGGGTTCAGGTAGACACTGTACTTGAGATGCATTCCTTCGTCATCTTCAACTTGAAGATCTTAAGTCAATCTCCTAAGCCAGGTGAATTGAACTTATAATGAATCTGAATGCAGTTAGTTGCCTAAGCCTGAGCACGGGAATTGGATTAGACTGAATATGGAATAATAACCAGATAAATGACTTTTCTAGTTTCTTCCCAAGTCTTGACCTTCTTTTATAAGCTTAACCCCCTAGGATTAGTGAATGAATCATGCACCAAGAAACAAGGTCTTAAAATTTTAAGCATAGTCATGAACTTTTGCTCCGGGCAAGGAGGCAGGAAGGCGTCTGACTTGCTGGGGAGGCAATAAACAGGAAGAAATAAATAAGAAACACATCAGAAACGGGAACAAAAAAAAATGCGACGCAATAAGGTGTGTGAGTCACCATAGAAAGAAAATCATATATCAATTGGCGAAGGAGCAAACTAAAATGCATTATTTGAAAAGCGATGTTTTCGCTGCATAAGAGCCTTCCATAACGAGAAATAAGTTTGTCTCAGGGGAAGAAGCATGAAGTTTTCTCTTGCACATCATAGAAAGGACATAATACATAAGTACATGAAGGAACAAACTAAACTGTATTATTTGAAAGTGAGTTTCTCTTTGTATAAGAGCCTCCCATAATGAGAACAAGCTTCCATCTCAGGAGAAGAAGCATGAAGTTTTTTCTTGCACAGTGCACTTGCAATAAAACAACCTTTGCCTCGAATGCATAACTTTCTTCAGTTCGATTCTCGTGGACGCTATTCTATTCCCTTAGATTACAACTGTGAGGTACACAACACTCTGGTTAACCAGGTGCACCGTCCTTGCCAAGGTCCCAAAGCAGCACTAGACTCTGAAGGTAAGGGAAAAGAAAGGAAGCTTCAGCTCCTCGGCATTCCCCCCACCTTTTCCCCCAATAAAGCAAACTTCCATTATTTTTTAGGACCTTAACCATGGCTAGTAACGTTTGTTCAGTGTAACAAAAATTACTATCATTTCACTTTAAGCACAAAAGGTAGCCCAAAAAGAACCCAAGAATTAGAGCAGCCACCACTGCTCTCTTAAGCAGCTTGTTACTCCTGACCAAGTGCCGGAAGCCCTTTCTCCAAGCAGCAAACTAGCAGAATTTTGCACAACATGAACTATCTTTCCCTCCACTTATGCCTATTATTTGCAGCCATCAAAGTGGAAGAATCAGCATCAACTCTCATTCTCCTGGCTTGGATTGCATCTACCAAATATTTGGTTCTCGGCTCAGGTACCATTCCTTTTGATATCATCTCAGTAAAATAGTCATAGGACTCAGCTAGTTTGCCTTTATCATACAGCCCATGGACCATCACCGTATATGACCTTTGATCATGTCCAACACCATTTTTCTCCATTTCCACCCATGTATCTTGCACCTTCTTCATTTCATTCCATTGCAAGAAGATTTTCAGGATTAAGTTATATGTGTCTGCTGAAAGAACAGTACCAGTTCTTGACATTCTCTTGAGTACACCATGAACATCTTCTGGTGATTTCAATGTTTTAAGGAAATAATTGTATGTCCTGGCATTTGGGGTGCAGCCATTTTCTTCCATTTCATCTAACAATTCAAAAGCCTTCTCCATTCGTCTGATCTTACACAAATGTTTTATCAAAGAGTTGTAGGTGGCCACATCAGCCATGCACCCACGCTCATTCATTTCACTGAAAATATTAAGAGCTTCAGGTACCTTCTTCTTGAAACATAGTGCATCAATTATGCAGTTACAGATTGCAACATCTGGCTTGCAGCCTTTGGCCCACATTGCCTCAAACAATTTCACAGCAGTATGCAACTTTCCTGCCTTTGTAAGGCAATTTATATATATTCCAAAAGTGTATATATCAGGCTTGCATCCTGAAGAAATAATGTCATTCCAGACCCTCTTAGCTTCATGCAAATTGCCTCTCTTACACCAGCCATTCAATATTATGTTTCTACTTTTTATGTCAATGGGAAACACCTCCTTTTTCAAATACAATAAAGATTCTGCTTCTTCAACATGCTTATACCTGCACAAAGACATCAAAAGGGTTTGAAAGGCCAGTTTGTCAAGTTCCAAACCATATTTTTCTCTCTTGTAGAAAGTTTCAATAGCTTGTTCCACATTGTGGTCGGATGAGTATCTGTGTATAAGTATGGCAAATGTCCTTTCATTTATAAGAGGCTTTTGGACACTGTTAGAATACATTTGATCTACCAATTGCCACATTACATCAAAGCATTTAAACCTGCCTAGAATATCAAGCATCTCATTGTAAGTACTTGAGCTATGTGAATAACTTTCTTGGTTAGATGCCCAACCAAAGAAAAAGAGTGCAGCTTTCCAATCAGATTTATGCCTTTGAAGTACATCAAGAACCAACTTTTCACTCAGTACAAGCCCTAACCCATCAAGAGATTCTTTCCGTGTGGTGTGGTTTTCATGTGCCCTCATAATGTCCTGAATCATGGTCACTGGACCAGAATCAGTATTACTCAGTAAACCCTTTGAACTGTCTAACACCGAACATCTTGATTCTGATGCTATCCTAACTTGATCATTCAATGCATTCATTGGAGAAGCACTGCCATTAACCATCTGATCATCTGCATTTGATTTTGTATGGTTCACCTGAAATGATCTACAAGTATATCCTCTGTGGACGCATTCACGACTGGGACTAAAAGCCGCTAAACCAATGCTTGGCATGTATTTCTCTATTCCCTTAAGCAAGAGATCCTTGAAACTCCTGGACATATAAGAACCAACTTGGTAGTGGCCATGAAAGTGTTTCCTTGCCACAATCATATTTGCATAAGCATAAATTTGGCTACCGTGACCTGCATACACAGTACAGAAAATTTCTGCATAAATGTCAGTTAACCAATTTATAGGCAGACAGTTTTATCAGTATAAAGCAAATACATGGACATGCACCCAAAGGGTGCTTCAATATAAAACATTAACCTGAAAAGGGGCCAAGGAAGTCGATGATCTTATATTTCCTAGAAAATTATCCTCACTACCTGATTCATCTGAAGACGACTAACTGTTTCATGTTAAGGACCAAATCTCCGGACTTAAGTGTGCAGACCACAAGTGCGTTCAGCAAAACATCAAGCTGGTATGGGAGGTAGAGGTACAGCAGTCTGCCACACTTTGCATTCCCAAGATTCCGTAATTAGCATATACTGCTCCAAGTTGCTCCAGGAGATCACACAAGTATGGCAGCCATATGCTTATGACAACTAAGCTTTAATAACATAAGCACCCAATCACATAAATTCCATGCTTGCCATTTTATTTTGCCTTGAAAATCCTATCCACGACCAACCATCTATACAAGTAGCTAGCTTCCTATTAACCCAACGATGAGAGGCCAGGCAGTGGGACATCATATTGGCCAATGGGGTTTCTTCACATTAATTGACAGGTAAATGCAATGCAGTAAAGGAAAAAAGTATCAAATCAGATATCCGATCACGAACAAAGCTAAAAGTGCCTAAACAAAGAAAAAAGATACAACCATCCACGTAAATAAGCTGAAATACATTGCATAAAAGTGTATGAGTGTGTATGTGAAGTATTAAAATAGATGAAGTCAGTGTCCTTGAGGTGATGACCCACATAGTTGTGAGTGCAGGCACAGAAGATGAGAAAGAAACACCTCAAGTAGCAACAACACTCATAGCTATCTTCAAACTCTCCAAGGTTGATGCAGCTTCATGAAAGTTGTTTTTCCTGCATACAGCCCAAATATGAGAGAAAATGAGAGTAAATCCATTCCAGTCACAAGAAACAGAAGATAATAACTATCACATGGGTGTTTCATTTAAGGCATCGCACACGCATTAACGTAACATGAATGCGGACATGGGTGGGGCTCCAACACGCACCCAGGTTACACCTGCATCTCTTTTTCTCTCATTTTTTCTTTCCCCCCCTTTATTTCCTTTTCCTTTTTCTCTCTCTCTCATTTTATTACCCTCCTCTCTCTCTCCCACCCTCTCTATCTCTGGCTCTCTCCTTCCTTTTAAATTAGGACAGCACCAGCTTCTCCTTTTTAAAGGATGACCAGTCGATCGAGTCTTTTTAAAGGATGACAAACTGGTTGTCTTAAAAGGGACTACCAAACTGACAATATTTTAGAAAAACTTCATTTTATTCAATATAAAATTTTAGAAATAAACTAAAATAACCTTCATATAAAATTTAAATGTCCAGCAAAAAATTAAGAACATATAACATTATTATGTATATAAATATAAATATATATATATATATAGCCGCACCCCCCTCTCTCCCACCCAAGTTTTCTAAGATGTGCCACACTGACGCCTGCATTGGCACTAGCACCGACACCTACACGCCACACCCGTGTGACATAGGAAATAACAAACCATGGTGTAGGGAAGCAAACCTGTTCTGCCATAGCCAACAATGACTTCCGTTAAACTTTGAAGTTTGCATAATCAACCTGTTGTTGGTTGGGCAAGACCTGAAAACCAAACAGTCCACAGGGAAAGCAAAAATCAAACAGCAACCACTTTGAAACACACAGAACACCAGCAGAATAACAGAAGAAGAGTGACCTGTCATGAACAGCAGAAACAATACCAAGCAATCATCGGAACTGAAAAGAAACCCAAATGGGGAAAACCAATAACCAATGCAGAAACCCAGACACTAACACTCCAAACTATGACACAACAACCAAAAGACTTCAAAATCAGAACCAACCATTAACATTTACTTGCAAACCACGAGACCAACAGGAGAAAATCAATGAAAAGCAATATATTTGTGGGAGATGGCTCAACTGAAACCCATCAAATGATAGAACAATAGATGCATAGGAGAAAGCAAGAAGAAGAGGAAGAGCAAAAGTGGTAAGCACTTATGGGCAAAATATTGATTTTAATTGTTTTTAGTGTTTGTTTAGACCTTTCCCATGTTTTTGAAAACATGTTCCCAGGGACATCAAACACTCCCTAATTGAGTTTGAGAGAGTTCAAAACTGGAAAGACAAATATAAGTGATAATATGTGGGAGTACTATTTGCCTTTAGGGGGCATTTGATGTGCTGGAATTCCATCGTTCCAGCTGAAACTGGAAAGGAGTGAAATTTACGTCTTCCATTCTTCTTTTATGTTTGTTTGATGGCCTGGAATTTTAATTAAATAATTAAGATTCTGTTTGATGCAGCAAGCACTGAATTATGGATTTTTTTTTTTTTTTTGGTTACCACTGGATCCCATAACTTCTCATTAATCATTATAAAACCGTACTCCTCTTCTTGGAAAAAAATATATCCAAAGATTAAAGGTACAAATTAGGATATAAGTTAACCAAAATGCAAAAATCAGGGATATGAACTTCAGGAAGCCGTTTCAAGCTAATGTAAGCATGAAGATTGTGCACGTTTTTTGAATTATTAAAAGCAACTCTTCTCTCTTGGTAGCTAAACGAATTAGCAGGAGAGCTAACTCATGTCCTAGTCAGATTGTGGAAAAAGTAAACCAAAAGAAGCACCACTGCTATGTCATGAAAAGCTTCAAAACGTTGGTGAACAAAAGTGGCTTAGGATTTTACATGTGTCGTTGAGTGCAAAGGCTTGCTTTCACAACAAGTCTTGGGTCACCCAATGAGGCAATGACTGAACAAATACAAACGTATGGGAATTGTAGCACTAAGTCATTAACAACATGTCTGCAGCCTCACAACTTACCAATTAAGCTACTTGTGGACTAGCTCATATGTACAACTTTGTAGCATACTCTTTACAAAGTAACCAATTTATTAGCCTACTGATTTACTGATTCCAAAGCCAAAGAAGTGTTACCTTAATTTCTGCAACCACCAGTTCTGTGTCATGCACTCAGCACCAGTTACTACATTGGCATTAGCATGCACAAAAATATACAACTAAACCAAAACCAGATTTTGGAGAAAAAGAAACACATTCAGTATTCTGAATCTGTTATCAATATAATCTTGTCATTTCAATACAATTAAATTTACTTTCAGCCCAATATCTTATTTCCTTACTCTGAGTGCAACAACTCTGCCCAAATCTGGCCTAAGCAAGTCTTCAGACAGGAATTACACTGCACACTACAATTGTGAAGGGTGGACCACCATTTTCTGCATATACATGCAGCCCTTTCCCAAGCTGTAAGGTGTCATCTCATGAATTTCAGACAGGCATTTTCTCATGCTCATCATTCTTGGACGTACAACACGCTCTAACTATGTATCTTAAGTCACCGCAACTTAAAATTCTAAATTGTAACAGGAAGTTGGAAACAGAGCATGTCCTGAAAATTGATGTTTAAAAACCTAGCATCCCAACATGGAAATGCTGTTTGCATATATAAACAACAGTATACATGCCATAAGGTTCTTCCTATATCAAAACATGAATGAAGAGATTGACTGATTGTTTTGCCCCTCATTCTTTATTATGCATTTCTTCCATGATAATGCTGAAAACCGCTTGCACAGACAAGTTATATGGTTTATGAAGGGTTTTATAATTTATTCCAGTAAAAAGCAGCTGGTGCAAGCTGTTATTTGTCTAGTCAACCTGACCTAAAGGATAGAGACTATAGAGAAATGCTACCAAAATTCCAAGGCATGGTCACAAAAAGCTTGTGATACAAGTGATTTGCATAGAAGAAACTCAAGGACTATGTATTCTATTTCGTCTATGGCTAAGATGACATCAGCTAGTAGACTGGAGCTGAGAAATGTGGATTTTGGATGGGCAGGCAATTCAAGTATACAAACAAAGAAAGCTATAATGAACCCACTTATGCAGGAACCTAAAATTTGAGTAAAAAGGTACCCAGGAAGCAATTTAGTAGTAAAATCATATGATAATAATAACTCACTGGGTGATGAATGCAGTGACAGTAATGAGAAAAATAAAGAGAAGCTGAGAGGGTTTGTACATGGCAATGAATTTTATGAGAACACAAAGGAGATGTTGGAGAGCATTCTTCAAAGCTGGAGCCAACTGGTAGGTGCCCCCTGTGATGAAATTAGGTGTTACAAATTCAAGTTTGCTGGTTTTAATGCGACCTTTTTGCCTATCAAATCCTTGAAACTGCAGATCATGCATGTATTTAACTGGCTTTGAAGCAAGCCCTCTCCAGTCAACCTGGGATTTATATAGCACTAAATCTTTCAAAATTATTATTGTATGCAAATCTCGCATCTGAGACTTGGAGAACATATTACATGAACGAGACTTAGATATGCCATTTCGTAATTTCCTATTGAAACTGTAACAAACTTACCTGCTTCGCCAGGCCCTAGACGTCAGGAGCCTGAAATAACAATTCTTGCTCGTAGCACCAACGAATGGGGATGCTTGAACTGCTCAGCCTATTTATGTTACCCGTAAGAGAGAAGGGAAAAATGTCACGCATGTACATTCTTTAAAAATGACGCGGAAACTAAATTGTATATAAAGTACATCATTAACGAGGTCAGTTTAGCAGGTCGGCAAGTTTGCATGGAAAGTAAAGCAGCTATCTGTAAAACTAAACAGCCCATTTAGAGAAGACAAGAAAAAGGAAAAGGAAAATGCAACAGAGATATTGCTCCTGCAACAGTGACACCCTCGTTTAGCAGAGAGCAATCCACCAACCTGTTTAGCAGAGAGCAGCCCACCAGCCAATCTAATGTCCAATATCCTTTCTTCCCCCTCATTTCCCTTTTCCTCGGACCAATAAAACTCTTAAAACCCAACCAAACCCCTAAATCCCAAACATGCGCCCATGGAGATAGAGGGCATGCGCAAAAATTAAACCCCTTGTCTCGTAGCAACCAAGCAATCGCAGGCTTGCCTCGTCGGATGAGGACTGCCTCTCGGCGTCAGATAAGAGAGAGAGAGAGATATACCTGGACAGATTGCTGGAGATGCATAGTGGCGGCGGCAGTGGCGGCGAGAGATAGAGAGCAGAGCGAATCGGGCAAGCGTTTCGCACGAAGCAACAAGGATGAGGAGGATCCGCGTTAGCGCGAGAGATAACAACTCCGTTCGCGCGAAAAAGACTCTGCCGAGGCGTTCATTTGGAATGAAGATATTCAAACTGAGCCGTGCAAAAAGGAAGCTGCCTTGCCAATGCCGATGCTTGTGTGCGTGTCAACATGCATCGAATGATAATATGATATGAATATATTCAGGAAGGGGCTGTAAGCACTATATATATATATATATATATATATATATATATATATGTATTACTTTTTATTCTTATATTTATATCCCATACTACTTTGGTCAGGGACCAGAATCATACATCCTAAAGTTTTCACAAAAATGATTGGAAACAACATGTGAACATTGTATTGTGCTTATAAATATTAATCTAGCATAAACTATGTATTGGTTGATGTCGTTTTTAACACAAAAACTTGTTTTTCTAGCATTCAAAATTTTATGTCATAAAAGTCATTCGTGTTTTTATTACTATAAAAACATGTTGAACCAATATGATTCTCATCAAAATGTTGTTAATATCATACACATGGAGCTGGATTATGCAAAAAATAATTTCAATGATCGCTTTTGCGTAGTGTACTGTGTGTGACCATTGGTTACTTTGTCCATATTTGGATTAATAAATTATAGGCTCTCTCATAGTCTGTTTAATCATGCTTACCCGATGCATTGCATGAATGTATGTGATTGGATGAAAGTTCGATGGCCTAAAGATTTTAGCTTATATATATATATATATATATAGTCAATGTTGTGAATGGCTACAATTTTAAATTCCATCATTAAACAAGCTACCAGTGTCATGTATATAAGTCAATGATGTTGGATACTCGAACTAAAATTAAAATGTTCACGTTATATCATAAATCGTTGCCGCACCATAAACTGTTGCTGATGCTAATGCGATGACTGTTTTTTAAATATAAGTTTTAAAAGTTTACTCACATGGCAACATCAACATACGAAAACAAATAAAAAGCTATATCCCACTCAAAACAATGCAGACCTGTATTTGTTTTCATGGTTCATCTTCTAAGTCATTCTTTTTGAGGGGTGTAACATAGTTGGTTAGATTGGTGGGCTTGCGGATTGAATTTTGTGGGTGCTACCCTTCAGGAGTTTTGTAAGATAAGGCACGGTGCCAAGCTTACCATCCCTGCACTTAGGTAGTGTTTGATAGCTGCAGATCTTAAATCCGAGATGGATTTATCGAGAGATTCATGGTGCTGCAAACAAAGAAAGCGAAATTCATGGATTTCAGATCATGAAATCCGTGGAGTTTCAGGTTGGATGGAGGGGGTGGTCCTACATTTGCCGCGGATCTCAATTATGCGCGAGCATGCCCAGCCGGGATGCACAGTCATGCCCTTGCCCTACTCGGCTCCTTCGACCACACGACTCTCTCTCTCTCTCTCTCTCTCTATATATATATATATATAATATACTACACCCTGGGCCATGGCAGCCAAGGGTTTAGTTTTTTTCTCTCTCATGGCTAAATTGTCACCCGAAAGAAGGAGGGCTTTAGATGTTTTTTTTTTTTTCTTAATGTGAAAGTGAGGGTCTTGTGTTTGGCTTAAAAGGGTGAGGGATTCAAGTGGCATTTGTTTTGCCGGGCCGTGTACCTGGTGCCTGGCCCTACTCGAGCCCGGGAAAAAGGGCACCGGGCCAACCTGATTCTTAATTGGGTCGGTCCGGTTGAGCCTGATAAGCTCGGGTGAACCGGATAATGTTTTTTTTATATTTTTATTATATATATATTATTACAATTAATTATTTTTATGTATTTTTTATATTAAAAATATTTTAAAATCTAATCCAGCCGAGCTCCCGTTTGGATGGTCGGGTCATCTAACTAGAATCCGATAAAAAAAGAAGAAGCAAAGTATACCAATAAAACGGCACTAAGACCTATAGTTCACCTAACACAAAATTTACACTTTAAATAATCGTTTTACTTTTGAAATGCAAATCAGATAACAAGAGTATCCTCTTATAAATGGATCTATAAGATCCCAATGCGAAAATACCAGATAGTATAAAGTCCACCATAGGCGCATAGATATGAACTTACGATATGGATGTAAATGGATGAAATTCATTGGCTACAGAACATAGTTGGACCCAATTACAATTGCTTGGTATCGAAAATAGGATCATACCAGTAATGCGATGTGTATTTGGTATGCAATGCTGCATCGAAATTGCAGAGTTCGAGTCCGAAATAACTCCAGATCCAAGTTATAGGAATGATTAAAAGTCGGATCCAGTGTTAGTTGGATCCGGGTTTGCTTTCCGAGGAGTCGCCGATTCGCTGATGTATGTGTAACGCGACGATCACGCGCGGAAGCAACCGAACCGGGTCGTAACTCCACAGAGGTTTCCCGCCATTTCTAGGAAGGGGACTATAAGGAAGGGCAGATGACGAGGGAGGGAAGATGGGAACTGTGATGCGACTCTAGGGCCGGAGAGAGAGTGAGAGGAAAGAGAGAAAATGGAGGAAGGGAACAGGAGGCGGAGCACCAGGGGTCCCTCCGGCGGTGACACTTCTCGAGCCAGCGCATTGGAGCGCCTGAGGGCCATCCGCGAGTCGGGGCGCTCGGCGGCCGGTGTAGATTTCCAAGTGAGGATCGAGGAGCCCATCTACGACACCGTCCCGGAGGAGGCTTACGCCGCCTTAGTCGCGAAGCGGCGGGAGGCCGCCAAGGATTTCATCGTCGATGACAATGGCCTCGGCTATGGGGACCTCGGCGAGGAGGAGGATTGGGAGCGTACTGCCTACGAGGGCTCATCTTCCGAAGATGACCATGGAGACGACGGGAGGAGTGGCCGCCGGAAGAAGGGCGACTCGAGCGAGACAAAGAAGAACAAGAAGAAGAAGAAGGATGAGCAAGACCAGGCGAAGAGGCCGTCCTCCCTCTCTGCAGCTGCTGCCCTCATGGGGAAACAGAGGCTTTCCTCCATGTTTACGTCTTCAGCTTTCCAGAGGAATACGGGGAAGGGCAGCATTGATGATGCAAGCATAATTGATCAAGTGATTGCCGAGATTACTCCTGACGAGGTTGATAGGGAGAGGCGCCGAAGAAGACCAGGTTCGTTTTATGTATTCCGTCTTTTGTTTTACACTAAAATTTTATTATCTCCTTCCTCCTTGACGGTGATTACATTCATTGGGGTGATTTCTAGGTGCCACATTCAACACTGCACCGCAACCGATGTCTAGATTCCCGAATTCGAGCGCCACGGTTCTGGGAAATTCTGTTGTTAAACACGAACCGGCGATTTTTGGCGTCAAAACAGGCACGGCTAACAAGGAAGCGAAGGTTGCGAGCGACGACTTATCTGATCAATGTCACGATGCAAAACCCCAATTGCAGTCTTCTGAGGATGTTCCAGATAGGATCCAAGGACAGCAGAATTCAGGCGTTACTGACGAGACGGCAGTTTGTGATAGCGAAGAAGTAGCTGCGCCTAATTTGGTCGCGAAGGTGGAGGTGGAAGAGAAAAGGGAGGACAGCCATCGCCTTAATGCGAAGATCACTTATAAAAGTAACCCCGAATATGCAGCAACTGCTGGTTGGCAGTCAGTATGGCAGGGAGAGAATAACAGTGCAAACAATGCTACTGAGTCGAAGCCGGAGTTTGAAAAAAATTCGGAGTTTTTCCTGGATTCAGATGGCTCACTCCCATTTTTCGTGCTTGATGCTTACGAGGAACTCTATGGTGAGAACCGTGGCAAAATTTACCTTTTTGGAAAGGTACCTTGTTTTTCTTCCCTCTTCTATTGTTTTTTATGCTGGCGTTTGTCCCTTAAGGCCTTAACGCACTGTGGTGGTGCATGCTTGGCATCGATAATCGAATACATATCAGCCTTCCAGTTTACTCACCAGTTGTATTGACATTAGTGTCGTTGTCTAGGAATAATCTACTTATTATCTTGGACGGCAGGAGTCGTCCGAGAGAGAGAGAGAGAGAGAGAGAGAGAGTTCTTGATCTCTGAAACACACCTTTTTGTTTCACAATGCAGTTTTCAAAAATTTAAGAAATCAATAGCCCTGGTTTATAATTTCCTCTTATACTATTGTATACTCGGAACCTAGTCTAGATGAGGCAGGTCACAGTGAAGGCTCAGAAAGTTACTTAATCGATTACCCGAGTGACATTTTGTGGTGAGTGCTTGATTACATGTAACTTTGACTACTATAGATTTTATTTTGAACTTCTAGATTAGATGCACACAGACTGGAATGCGTTTGAGAATTACAGTTGCATTATTCAATGAACATTTTGTATGTAACCTACGTCATACTAGTTAAATATACTGGTCGTAACACTGCTTAATCTTCCAAAAGCATGTCTCCTGCTTATAAAAGTCTGGTCAACCTCGTTCGGTTGGTTACTGACTGTCTGAAAATAGCCCCAGTAGCTGGTGCTTCATATGAGAAAAACAAAGGCAACAAACATCTCATGGTTAATGGTGATGGGGATAATTTAAAAAGGAAAGGGTTCTGACACGAACTTCAGTAGATAGTTTATTTGGACATATACTTCTTAAAACCATAAATTAACTTGATTAAAAACAATTATTAACTTGATTAAAAACAATTTTTACTAGTCAAAACTGAAAATTAACTGGACTAGAATATGATTTTAGTCATTAAGAATCATGCTGGTTGTGAAATATTAGTGACGGGCTATGCATTTTTTACAAATCTATTCTTTTCATTAAAATGTGGAACAAACCTTTCTTTCTTAGTCCTTCTCATCAAAATCTGAAAACTGGTTCACCCAATACCCACCTCTCAAAGCACAAATTTATTTCTTCTTGATTATAAAATTCTTATTTGTCTAGCTGGTTAATTATTTGCCATGTTTATATTCATATATTGGATTAAAATGATATCATTGTCCTCGTCTTTTCCTGTTAATGCTTCACTTTATGCACTTTTTTGTCCCTTTTCTGGTTCCTAAGCATCTACACACACATGCATGAGTTTGTTCTATTGGACAGAAAAGGTCTGCATCTATCTTTAGACAAATACAAAGGACATACACGTGCATGAGTTTGTTCTGTTAGACAGAAAAAAAAATATTATGCATGTCTTTTGACGCAAAAAGACAGGAACATAATTTTTTTGTGACACATACAAATTGATGAAAATTTCCTTTTATGGGATGTTTATCAACGCAGATGATAATACAATGTGCACTCTGCATTGCAACTTGTTTCACGATAGATTCAGATGCTACGTGACTTTGAAATTTGAATTAGTGGCATATTCTATTGTCAACAGAACCGCTGCATTTGATGCTGTTGTTGCATCCATACTAAAAGTCACTAACATAAACATTCTTCATTCTTGAATTGTGTGGCAGTATTTAGAAGCCCTAGCATCATGTTTTTGGATTTCTGGAAGATTTTAACGATTTACTTTTATCACATGGTAAGGTCAAAGTGGGAAATAGCTATGCTAGCTGCTGCGTTATTGTAAAGAATATGCAAAGATGCATCTTTGCTATTCCACACGAATCCATTTTTCCAGAAGATGTGACTATGGAGCTTGAAAGGACTGCAAAGGACTCCGATAACTCATCGAGAATGCTGAGAACAAAGTTACAAGTAAATTACCTTATTCTGGCCATAATGTCCACCAGCACTATCATGTATATCGTTTTTTATGCGCGACACTGAATTTAGTTGCTAGTGTGAAGAGCATGATCTTTCCTTTAAGTAACTTTTTGATTTGGTGGTTCAGGAGATGGCTTTACCATTAAAGACTGAACTGTCTAAAGTACTTATGGATGCCAGCATTTCTACTTTCAGCATGACTCCTGTAAAGGTTTGTGCGGACAATATATTTTCATTCCCTTTTTTTTGTTTCTACCATTGGATTTATTTTAAATGCTTGTTTTTTTATTTTGATGCACATACATGCTTATCATTGCTAACGTGAACTGTTCAGTTGTTCCTCGGTGTGGTGGCATATACCTTACTAAGTAGTCATTAAAACGGTTGAATATTTTTTAGAGGCTTATGACTGGTAGTCAATCTACAAGGATTCAGCTATAATTGATAAATTCCCACAACATGATCAAGAGCCATTGCATAGTTTTTACGCATATGGAGCACATTTGTGTGGTTAATCTCAATAAAGCATCTTCCGTAACAAAACTTTGCACATTTGCATGCTTGTAAAATGATGTCTGCTGATTAAACTAAATTGATTAAACATAATGTAATCAATGATGGTCAATATCTGGTTGTTGGTTTATCTGATACTTTCTATTTCATGTTCAAATATGTACTAGTTGAAGTAACTAAATTCACTATCTTTTTGATCAAATTTCACCATATAATTTTGCAGCGGAACTATGCTTTTGAGAGAAATGATGTAGCCCCTGGTGAACGCTATGTTATCAAGATCAACTATCCATTCAAGGTAATAGTCTTTTATGCTTTATTTATTTAACTCATAGTGGCAGCTTTCAACAATGAGTTGTTGGGTTGCAGTCAATTTAGTTTATTGTTCTTGTTTGTTTGTGTCTATTCAAGTAGATTTTCTTTTCAAGGGACTGACCTGGTACACTGTACTGTTTACAAATGTTAACGGTCCACCCTATTTTAATTGACAAAACCCATATGCTTGCCATCTCCCATCAAATGTCAAAACCATGTACATGTTTGGCTTACTAAAAGAAAAGGAAGGAGAACCAAATGGTTACTGTAGTGCTAGTCAATGGCATTTAGTTTGGTAAGTTCTCTGTTCTCAAAACAATAGCTGCAGCATAGGCAGGACTAGGAACATTTAGCAGTCCATGCACCTCCACCTCGTGGTCTCAAAGAACAAAAGTAATATTAACTATTAAGATTAACAGCAAACTAAAATACTTCTCAATGAAAAAAATTCAACTTATAATGACGTAACAATTAAAATGGATGAACACATTAAACATTTCATACATGATAATAATCATAATTAAAAGTTTAAAACGTCCAATTTATTGAAGTCGAAAAATTTTTAAATTTAAAGCGTTATATAACCTAAAAACTAAACAAGCTAGTTCACAATTTAAGATCAATGCTTTTCAATGTTACTGAGCATATATGGTCTTCTAATTTCTAAATATCAACTGTTAAATCTTTAATTATAATTTCTACAACCTACAAGCCTAAACTAAAACCTAAAATTACTACCCTAGTTAAAGAATAATTCTGAGTGTTAATCACAAATTCTATGTCAACATTGCTTGTCGTTAGATTGTCTTTCAATACAATTCTAAGAAGTAAGTAAAAAGTATTAGGAAGATCAATACATAGAACATGTGCGTGGGAATGTGTGTGTGCATCTACATACAATCTTGCATCTTGAAATCCATGGATTTCAAGTTAGACCCCCTTCCCTCTAACTTCAAAGCCATGGATTTAAGGTTGTGAAACAGCTTAGCTAAACTATGCAAAAAGAAAGGAAAAAGAAGAATGGGTATGAAGAATGAACAGGGTCTTTGGAGATTACTCTAAGTTACAGAGTTGCAACCAACCAATAGAAGTCAGCATGCCCCATAAATGAATGAATCTGCTTTGCAGATGTTGGAGCCTGGAGGTGTCGCCTTAACCTTGTCCATGTTTTATCCTTTTTGGACACAACGTGTCTAACTACAATCCTCTATTGGCAGCATCAATTTATGCAAGAGCCAAGAAGATAGGTTCATAATGCCTGCAAGCAGTACAAACTTAAATAACTGGCAGTCTAGTCCTTGACTGGTTGAAACTTGAAGCAACCCTAGTTATTGTTATATATTTGTGTGTGTGTGCGCTTGAGTTATATGTATGTATTATATGTACATATGTGTGTATATATTAATGTATATATATACCTACGTGACACTAAAAACATATAAATATTCAAAGTACGATAGCATGTGAAGTATAACTGTAACTACACATTGTGTGCAGGGGCAGAGCTAGAAATTTTTTTGAGGGGGGCCGAATAATATTTCCAAAATTTGTACAGGGGCTGAACGAAGATTTTCAGAAGTTTTACGTATGGCAAGTTAAAAATTTTCAAAAATACGCATAATTTTTTTTCCAAAATGTGAGAAAGGGGGGGGGGGGCAATGGGTATATATATATATATATATATACACACACATATGTGTGTGTGTATGTCTATATCTATGTCACATGGGTGCGGGTACGGCGGTACGGCTATGGACATGGCAATTTTGAAAATTTTGGGTACGCGGGTACGACAAATTTTATATTCTCAAAAATGATAAAATGAAAAGAAAAACATTAATAGTTCACTTTTACAATCTCGTAAGAAAATTGAAGGAATGAAACAATACACAATAGTTCAACAAAATCAATACTAAGAAACAAAAGAATATGTTACCAAACAGTTTTTGGGAAACATCTCGATTCTCAAACATTATGAGTGCATAAGGAAGATAACAACTTAGAACATCTGCAAAGCTGATATAAATGTGAAACCAGCATATACATCCGATAGAAAAATCATACAAAGTTACAAACAAAGCCATCATCAAAGCACCACACCTTATAACAATCAAAGCCACTGTAGATACAAAACCCAAACACAGATTCAGTGAACGAACACATACACACTCAAAAGGGGTAAAAGAAAGCCTTAGGAGAGCGTGGTTTTCAACAACATTCAACTAACATTTATGTCGATTATATGGAAGATTAGGCAAAACTCAAGAGCCGCAAGACTATAACTTGCACGTCCACAAAAATAAAGTCTGCTAAATCCATCATCCATAGCATTGAACAAGAGTTAAGGCTCAAGATCGACGGATTGACCGTCCAATCTTCAAACAAAAACATCCCCAAATCGGCAAATCCAAAAAAAAAAAACCCCTAAATCAAGAAAATGAAACCCTAAGTTCTAATATCGAAAAGAAAAAAAACACTTACCTGCTTGCCGCCGCTGCCACCAGACACCACTGGACGTCTCTGTGGGTCGCTGAACATCGTCGTCATCGCCGGCCATAGTTGCCGAACTTGCTATGCTGCAGAAAACGCCGGTGAAGTGCAGAGCTTGACTTCAGTTCGATATAAAATCGAACGTTTTTTTTTGGTTCGGATCTACGTAGCGGCGTACCAGAGTGGGTACGTGGGTTGAATCCACTACCGGTGTCATTTAAGTATATATATATATATATATATATATATATATATATATATATATATATATATATATATTTACGTGTTATGTATATATATAGATAGATAGATATAGATATACGGGTGCGTGTGTGAGTCTATATGTAAACACATGCAATGTAAAAAACAATGGGAAAAAGAGGTATGTGAAAACCTAACTTATAAGTGTTAAAAGTATGATATGTATGCGCATGTGTGTGTGTATAAAATGCAAGCCCAAATGCAAAAACGAAAAGAATGAAAACAAGACCACATGCAACATCAAAAAACGAGAAAAAGAAAATGTATATAAAAAGAGAAGAAAAGAAAGAAGAACGAAAAAATAGAAAAATGTATATGCACTTGTGAAAGAAAATTTCTAGGTTGTGCGACTGGCTTAGAGATTTTTCATGTGGCAAGATATCTAGCAACGAAACCTTGGGACTTAGCTCCTAAGCATGTCTGAAACAATAGAGTAGGTGACATTTAATAGTGTTGTTTTTGGCATTTGGTCGTGTCTTTCAAGTTTTTGACAAAAGCTTGTTCTCTACATCCTTATTTCTTCTTCATTTTGTTTCTAATGACACTGAATTGTATGGTTGGTGTTTCAATGATCTTCTTAACATTTGGTCTATCTTTGGGCAGGATGCAACACTTCCCTCTGATATAAAGGGCGAACATTTCTCTGTGCTTTTTGGAGTCAATTCAAGGTCTGCATGAGCTTGATGTTGCCTACTTTGATTCTGTTCCTTTGAGCCAGCTCATGATAGTTGTGGGCCAAATAAAGAATGGTTATTTTTGGGTTTCTTGGTCTCATGGATAGCCGGGTGATGTCTCCATGTTCTCACTTCTTTTGGGTTTCAACTAACAACTAAATTGCACCTTGACATTTTTAATATTTTTGCATTACTTGATTTGTCTTTGCTCATAAGGACAACTGTATCCCATGGGTGGCAAGTGGCTGGCATGATGTAAATCAGTCCCCAAAGAGCCCATTATATTTCCAACATTCAATATGCTGCATATTTGTTAATCTGCCTTCAAAAAACGCTAGAACCTTTGAAGAAATTATATGCTATCAATTAATCTACTTGTTTTTGTTAGGCTTTGTTCTTGGTAAAGAAAGGAATAAAAAGAAACTTTATTTGACTTTGTTTATGTAGTGCATTGGAGCTATTCTTAATCAAGAGAAGAATAAAAGGGCCTTCATGGATCTCCATTTCAAAGTTCTTCAGTTGTCCACCTCCTCAGCGGGTAAGATTTTTCTTGTTAGCTTGTTTAGTAGGTTGGCTCCCCCTATGCAACAAGCATGGAAATACAACTAGAAATGCAAGTTGTGCCAGTCACATGTATCCAACACTTTATAGAGATTAGGCATAAATTTGCTTGTTAAATTAATAAATGTCAAGGTAAAAGTTAATCTCTGTTTTAATTAAAACAAACATGACATCAACTATCTTGCCATGCTTGAGGCACACTTTACATTCTGTACGTCACATCATCTCATGAGGGCCATGCACAAACTTGCATGTATGTATTGGTTCTTCTGAGATTTTTGTCTCGTTACTTTTAACAGTGAACATGTCTGCATGTTTCTTATAGATTTGTTGTTACATGCAGGTGAGCTGGTGCAAATATGAGGTTGTTGTCGACTCTCCAAAGGATGTGACAGTTTCAACCTCAAAGGCCATGCTAGAGATTCCTCCTATAATTGTTGCTTCACTTTCCCTTAAAACTGTAGTGAATGAGAAGAAGAACACTAACGAGATAGTTTCTGCATCTGTTGTTTGCTGTCACAAGGCAAAAGTAAGCCAAAATGCTAATCTTTCCAAAAAGATCCATAATTTTCTTTTCCCCTATTGGTCTTGGCCTGCATGTGCATTGTAATTGATGCTCATCTAGCCATTATCTCCTTATATTTGATATGCCTTTTCTTTTTCTGTTTCGAAATTATGTCACATTTGAGGCAGCATATCTGATATACGCTGCTGCTCTGTACTTAATTCAGGTGCAGTTGCTTGTATTTGCTGTCATGTACACTTCACAATCTACTTCAATGGCATTTTCTTCTTTTATATAAGTTTCTGTTTATATGCACATACACACATTGTTGCCACACTCACCCAAGTTTGCTTGGAAAATTTCCGTGCAGAACCTGCATCCACACCCACGTGACACAGCTTAAAGTTTAAACATCTATGAGTGTGTGATTACCTAGAGGCTTCCTAAGCTGATAAATGATTTTTAAAAAATTTCAGGTAGATGTTCCCATGGTGACATCAGAGTGGAACAAGGCTGGAGTCCTTAGCCATTTCACTATTGTCAGGAAGCTTGAAGGTGGAATTTTTCCATTGGGCTTCACAAAGGAAGTTGCTGATAGAAATTCAAAATCACCATGTGGTGTTTTGGTGATTGAGAGCAGGCATACTGATGAGTTCCTTTTGTGGTTTTATGTTTTGGGCATCTTGATTTATGATTTCCTTTGCTTCATGAGATTATTGGTTTTGGACCCTTATATGTCTCTTCTGGTTTTTTATGCAGTGAAAGGGCCCTTTTGAGTCGCTTGATGATTGAAATGCACAAATCTGATTGTGATGTGCTACTTGGCCACAATATCTCTGGATTTGACATTGATGTTCTCCTGCACAGAGCACAGGTTTGTGTTTTTATACACTTATTATTTCAGAAAAATTGTGACCAAACAAGGATGCCTTAACCTAATGCATGAACTTGGTTTTTTGGCAATTAAATGGACTTTAATATTCTCGTGTAACAAATTCTTTCAGATCTGAACATAGCTGGAGATACGTAGATGGAGATGCATACTGCTTTTTGTATTTCCTTGATTTACAAAAATGATTGCACCTCTCCTGAAGTTTGAAATTTAAATTATGCAGACACTAAATGTGTTATGGTCCAAGGTTGGTCGTCTAAAGCGATCTGTGATGCCCAAGCTTACAAAAGGAAGCAGTTTGTTTGGATCTGGAGCTAGTCCTGGTGTATTGTCTTGCATTGCAGGCAGGCTTTTATGTGATACCTATTTGTCGTCTCGAGAACTTTTGAAAGAGGTAATGCAGTGCTCCATATTGCTTTTCAAAGACAAATTCCAATAGTAAAAAACGAACATAATTGGGATTGTTGCATTGGTGATGATGCATCACATTGGGATCTCTAAGGGGAACACATTCCTTACTCTTTGTAGGCAAGTTATTCTTTAACACATCTGGCAAAATCTCAGCTTGGAAAGGACAGAAAAGAGATCTCTCCACTGGATATTCCTTTAATGTTCCAATCATCAAGCACACTACTGGAACTTGTATTTCCTCTTAAACCTGTTCTCTCCACCTTTATTATATCAATAATTTTATCTTATGATATAAATACACGAGGAAAATTATTCCCGTAATCATATATGCTTTCAGGTTGAACATGGTGAGACGGATGCCTGGCTTTCACTGGGTTTGATGTTTCATTTGAGTATGCTTCCACTGACACGGCAACTCACAAATATTGCTGGTAATCTTTGGGGAAAGACTCTCCAAGTGAGTTTGCTGTGTTTATCTGTTAAAGTTGTCGTTGTGTTCAAGTAATGATCATTAGCCTGAACTCGTTAAGATATTGGTGACCTGTCAAAATGACTGTTTCAGGGTGCCAGAGCACAGAGAGTGGAATATCTCTTGTTGCATGCATTTCACGAATTGAAATATATTCTGCCTGATAAAGCGTCTTATGCTGGGAAGGATGCATCAACAAAACGAGGACTGAAAAACTCTATGGAGGATGGGTTTGATGATCAAAATATTTCTGAAAGTGGCACTAATTCTATGGGGAAAGAAAAACACAAGAAAGGCCCTGCATATTCTGGTGGTTTGGTTCTGGAACCAAAAAAGGGACTTTATGACAAATTTATATTACTTCTGGATTTCAATAGTCTATATCCTTCCATCATACAGGTTGTCAATTAGTCTTCACTTAATACCACGTGCTTATCAATATTGAAATGATTAAGGTGTACTTTTATCAACATTTGTTTAATTTTGTTGGATCATGTCTTAAATAGGAGTACAATATCTGCTTCACAACTGTTGAAAGAAACAAAGATGGTGCAATTCCTGCTTTGCCAAGTACCAAAATTACTGGAGTGCTGCCAAAGGTACTTTCTAGAAAATCTAAAGTCTAAACCAATTTATAAATTAAATTCTTTTTTAAATTACTTGTTGTTTGTTTATGTCATTTGGTGAATAAAAATGTTCTCTATCACGTAGGTCAGTCTAATATATATTTGTTCATGTAAGATGTCAATTGGAATGTTTTTGTTAGAGTGAGAAATTCAGAAAACTACGTACAGTTATATGACTTGCTTGGTCCTTTATTGCCTCAGCTGATAAGCCCGCTGAGCATGAAAGGAGAATAAATTTGAAACAAGTCATAACAAAATTGCGTTTTACATGTCCATGTCAGAGCAACAAATCAATATGGTGTATTTAGTTTGAAATTATCAAACACAGCACATCTTTAGCCGATTGCAGTATAATGGATAGAGATGTGAAACATTTATAGAACACACTTCCTACAGGTACAGTTGAAGGCAGCATAACAGACTTCTGCCAATCTCTGGAGATGGCAATCCAAAAACCATTTACTAGGGATGTAACCAGGTGCCTAGGTGGGACTAGGCGTTTTAGGGGTACAAAATAATAATAGAAATTAATAAATTGAAACCAAATTGAATCTTTTCACTGTAAGAAAAAAACCACCAGTCAATCTATGATAAATAACACAATTATATTCAATGAGAACTAGAAAAATAATACCGACTGTACTACCATAAAGTACTTTACAGTTTACACTGTATTTTACACACAATCATATTATATGTTCAAATGTATATTTAAAATATATAATAAAATAACAATAAATGACCCACATATAACATGTATATGCAACCTCTATATATATAAGAAGAAAATGGAACAGGATGAAGTCAATAAAGCAGGTTTTTAATGTGGGAAAACTTAGGAGTCAAGTTGCCTGTGTCTTGAATGTGGGCTCATCTCTTAGACCACTTCAGCCAAGGTGATGAGCACACATGCCATGCTTATGCGCACACCCACGTACACCTTTAAGACATGGAGTGTCGTCCACTAAAAAATACATATATACGACAGGTTCAGGTGAGTAGTAAGGAAGAGTTGTGAATCAATATGTGGAAAGGATCTCACAAAACCATTTGACACCAAAATCTGTGAAATGAAAAAGAGAGCAGCATGTAGTCCCTTGTTCCCCTGTAGCTATGTCACCGCGGTACGGGTACGGGTACGGGAAAACGGGTACTGGTACGGCGTTTTTGAAATTCATGGTACATGTACGGTTTAAATTTTATGTAATAAAGTTAAATTTTTAATTAAAAAAATTATAAATTTTTGAAGAAACAACAAAACACCATCTCATAAAACAACCATTTCATAAAAACTTTAAAATAACTTCAAAATTTTGACATTTGAGTGAGGAGAGCTTGGTTTATTTTGACATTTGAGTGAGAAGAGCTCTTTTTTAGTCTTGTATTGACAAATTTTGAAACAACAAAGCAGCATATAATAATCTTTACCCTTCCGTTATGTGTGAGCTGGTGGTGGGAGACCTCGACGGGTGTGAAAGCTCAGTTTTTAAAATGTTTTTTTGGGATAAGCTTGGTTTGGATCTGGTTTCAATCCGAAACCAGATCCAAACGTACCACTACGTACCACGGTACCGGTACGCGAGGCAAAACCGCGTACCGCGGTGACATAGCCCTGTAGATGAGTGTCTTATTTATGTTATCCTAAATTCCTAATAGAATGCCATCACAATTGGGTTTCGGTACAAGCAAAGAAATTGCAAAAGTTCATTAAGCAATGAGGTCAAAAAACTGTTCTAAACTAGTCTACTGGATTGGCTCATTTGTGGATGGTTTTTTTCACCCTTAAGGATGCACCAATTCCAATTTGCATGGTGGTGCTCCATTATAAGCAGCATAAGCTCTTAGGATGATGAATTTTGTACGTGTACGATCATGCCCAGTAACTACGCTGTTTGATCATGATATCTTCAATAGAACACCGAATCTTCTTCAAGGCTGCGCAGTTATGCAGTTTAACTTGCATGAATGTGGATATTCAATGATGCTCTTGGTTAATGCACATTAGCCATGCATATAGATCTGGTTATGTTCATTTTATATACATCATGTGTAATCATGATCAGTTGGATTTTCCATATCATTACCTTGAATCATAATATACCATCTTTATCTTTCCTTTTTAGTGTATTAATTCTTATGCTGTGACACCATGTCAAAGTAACTGACACTATGGCCAAAGTATAGAGTTGATCTTTTTATTATGAAAGTGGAAACAGGCCAATTTAACATAAAAATGTGCAGCTATTACACTCTCTGGTTGATCGGAGAAGAAAGGTAAAGCAATGGATGAAGAATACATCTGACCGTCACAAGATTCAGCAGCTTGATATTCAGCAACAAGCTCTAAAACTTACTGCTAATAGGTGCGCACCTTTTATTGATGAAATTGGTGAATTTTTTTCCCAAGAGAAGCTTTAACTTTGAAGATTTCTGTTCAGTACCAACATTACTTGATCTCCATGCAGTATATATGGTTGTTTGGGCTTTACTAACTCAAGATTTTATGCCAAGCCACTCGCTGAGCTTATAACACTGCAGGTGAGAATTGCCTTTATGTTTTCAATCCTTTGTGTTTTAGCACTTTTTACTGGTCTTATGTGTCTTTTTCATTATCCACCAATATTAAATGCCCCAGTAAAAATCATTGTGGCCTTTGCTGTAAGATCTGTTGGCTACTAATTTATTAATTTATGTTGTAGGGACGAGAGATTCTACAAAGCACTGTTGATCTTGTGCAAAACCTGCTCAACTATGAGGTATTTACTAAATCTGCAGAACCTGCCACTTTGCAATAGTCTATTGGTAGACCACACTATTATGGCTAGACATATTCACATGCCATCATGGAAATTGGAATATGCTTGACACTGTTATTAGATTGGGTGTGAAAAATTGATTCGTTTGGAAGATATAGACAAAGGAATAAGGGGTTGAAGAAGAAAAAGTTGCAGATTCAAGGCTAAATAATCCTAAGACAAGCATTGCCATTTGCTCACCTGCTTGCAGACTTGGATTGGAATATGAAAGTTCTTTCTTTGCTAAAAACCTTGTAGCACTTGTACATGTTGATTCTTGGAAGAAGATTGCCAAATTGGTAGTCCTATCTTCTCCTACGTATATTAGCAATCTGTTTGGAAGAATATGTGGTGGGCAAACTAAAAGGTTCATCTCAACTCAACTGATCTGCTCATCATGTGTAATTTGCACATAAGTTTACTTGGTAGCTCAATCTCAGGCTAGCAACACCTCACTTGATTGGCATCAGTCTCGATGAGCTCGTTGTGAACATGTTGTTGCTATGCTCTTAACAAGGTCATGCCAACTAATAAATACCTTTTATATCTCTGTCAGGATAAGCTTAGTTTGTAATTGCCTGTTACACAGTTGTGTGAGCACTGATGAGAGCATTTTCAAGAAACTTGGGTGTGTAAACAAACTACAAAATTCGACCCAAAAATGCAAAATATGATTTTTCCATGTCCAAGTCGTGTCTTGACCCATGTCCAGAACCCTTCTAGGCATGTCTATGTGACACGGTAATTGATGTGTTGTAGACATTAGGTCTTTCCACTTACCAGTATGAAACATCACAAAATGGAATCACTATTATTTAAAAAATATATTACTTTTAGTCAGTGAACCCCTTTTGGGGTCGTTTGGTTTTTCCATTTCCTATTGTTGATTAATGATGCAACTGATAGTTTGATTATGTTGATTCTTGATTCAATAGGTCATATATGGTGATACAGATTCGATCATGATACATACAGGACTAGATGATATTTCTGAAGCTAAGTCTATTGCAACAAAGGTTAAAGTTGAGGTGGGTTTCTTGCATATTGTGGTTTACAATAGATTTGGAATTTTGCCAGCTCAGGGTAGTTGTTATTGATCAATTTGTTTCTTATGAGCTTTCTCCTTGTTTTTTAGGTAAACAAAAAATATCGATGTTTAGAGATAGATCTTGATGGTCTGTACAAGAGAATGCTACTTCTAAAGAAAAAAAAATATGCAGCTGTTAAAGTGCAGTTTAGCAATGATGGAAGTCCCTATGAGGTTAGATCTTTGCTTTAAATTTGTAATTAGTTTATGTTATTTCATTTGCATTTATTTTTAGATGCTGCTGTATTACGTAGGTAATCGAGCGTAAGGGACTTGACATGGTCAGGCGTGACTGGAGCTTACTTTCAAAAGACTTGGGAGATTTTTGCCTTGGTGAAATTTTATCTGGGGGGTATGTTTGATTTTCTTGGTTGACATTGGAAACAATATAAAACATAACACTTTTTCAATGCTGTTATGACTTTGCTTCCTTTTAAAAGGTCTTGTGAAGATGTCGTGGAATCCATACATGGTCGTCTGATGAAAGTAAGTTGTTTCTTTAACTGTTTTTATTACAGTAACTATAATATGCTGCAGTGGATCTGACCTAGAATCAGAAGTGAATTTTCCTGGTTGGCTTGTACGATGTTCATGTCGTTGAAGTTTTCAATTCTAAATGTATCTGGACTTGTACACCAAAGAAAATTTGTTTCTGAAAGTGGTGTTTTTTTTAATTTAAATCAGGTGCAAGAGGAGATGAGGAATGGTGAAATTGAGCTTGATAAGTATGTGATCATGAAGACATTAACCAAGTTGCCTGAAGAATACCCAGATGCAAAAAATCAACCTCACGTGCAGGTATACTGATATAATGCAAAATATTCAATTTTTTTTAGCTAATTTCTGGTCATTTTGGTAATTGCGTGTTGGAAATTCTTATTTGTTCTCAAGTGGAAATTAATGTAGGTCGCTTTGAGGATGAAACAAAATGGCATTTCATCTGGGTGCTCTGCTGGTGATACAGTTCCATATGTGATTTGTTGCCAACAGGTTGCAGTCTTCTTCCTGAACATCTTGGTTATGATTTTGTAGGTCCATGCGACATGACTAGGTCAAGACGTCTCTTATAATAAGTCATGGGTACATAAATAAGGTCCATGTACCCTGTTGTGTATCAATACCTGGGTACTTGGACACACTTGAGTATTTTTTACATAGAAACTGATTCAAACTACTTAATTTTGCTTGATTTAATTTTTTCCAACTTGGTTTCCATTTTATTTTAGAATTATTCTTCATTAACATGTAATGTTTTTGTTTATATCACTTGTTAATTTAAATGTTGCTTCCTTTTTTGATTTTTTGTGTTAGTTTGCATACATATATATATATATATATATATATATATATATATATATATATATATATATATATATATGTATGTATGTATGTATTATGTATATCCTGCCATACCCCTCTACTCACATTTTCTAAAGTTGCCGTGTCTGTACCCAAATCTCCATACCCATATGCATGTCCTTAGCTTGTAATGCAGCCTTCCCTAAAATTGAAGTTCATGATTGAAAATGACATGATTTAAAAGACACTTTTTAGAGTCTAAGCAGCTTGCTTGGATTTTGTCAAACGTTAATTGCTAATTCATTGGTCGTTTATAATCTTTCAAAATTCTGCGTGCTACAAAATCTCAAGTATATTGATTTTCTATTAAGCAGGGAGTATCTGAATCTGGTTCTTCAACTGGAATAGCTCAAAGAGCTAGACATCCTGATGAGCTGAAGCACAACGATGGGACATGGATGATCGATATTGACTATTATTTGTCACAGCAGGTGATGTTGCGGCTGGCATGTCCAGTAAAACCTTTTCTAGGTTTGGACTTTTAACTCTGTCATCTAAAGGATATAGTCCACATGCAGGTCCATCCTGTTGTATCACGTTTATGTGCATGCATAGAAGGAACTAGCCCAGCGCGTCTTGCTGATTGTTTGGGGCTTGAATCATCTAAGGTTAGAAACTAAGCCCTTCCAACCCATATGCAACCCCCCAACCTTCTACAAACACATGCACACACACTTGGAGTCCATATAAATATGGTGATTTTGTGCAGTTCCAACATAAGAGCAGCGATGCTGTAAACAAAGATCTAGATAGAACACTTGTATATGCTGAAGATGACAACGAGAGGTGATCAAATTTTTTTCTTTCATGAGTTCTAAGTGCTAGGTGAACTGAAAATGCATGAGGATTTAGTAATTTTTGTTAATTGAAAACTGCAGATATCGTGGTTGTCAACCTCTATGGATAGCATGCCCCAGCTGTTTCACAACATTTGAATGTCCTGCTACATCAAGTTTGCTAGTATGCTCAGGAAGTGAGAAGTTGGATTCTGAAACAGATAAAGAAAGTGAGAATTTCTGGACCAAATTGCACTGCCCTAAGTGTCCAAATGAAGATGAAAGAAGTAGAATATCCCCTGCAATCATCGCTAACCAGGTTCCTTTGTTATGCACTACTAAGTATTTTAAATAATTATCGCTTGAATGGTGAAGAAGGCGAGTTATGCTTTTTGCATTACAGGTGAGAAGACAGGCAGAGAAGTTAATTTCAAAGTACTATATGGGACTGATGACAGTTAAGTATTTTGACCACTATAAGCGACGGCCTTGGTGAATTGTTTTCTTGGTAAATATATTTGAATCGTGCTGTTCCTTGGACATAAGGTGGTTCCGTACAGTCTGAATGGTTGAAGGGATTTTTCCCTTCATTCAGGCAGGCCTTGTTGGCAAATGATATTAGCACGAGCTCCAATAAGCAACCGAAGTGGTCCTCAGAGAATGGATTTTATTCCATCCAATAAAACTTTGAAGGAGAAATTGTTTTTTCATTTCATTTATCCTTTTGCCATGCCCTTACATGCGTGTTTGTGCACTTGTATGTCTCTGTCTATGCATGTTTAGTTGATTCTTATGCACGTTTAGTTTTAGCAAGCATGTCTGCCTGCACGCCATGGGGTTTTGGCCAGTTTTCTCGTGAATGTGATTGGTCTGCGCCTTTTCCAGAACGAATGTAAATACTCGTCCATAACTTGTGATTTCCTGTGCCAGTGCGACGATGAACTTTGTCAATACACTACTAGGTCGCTGAATCTGCGGGTTATGGGAGACTCAGAAAAAGGAACCATATGTCCCAATTATCCTCGTTGTAATGGGCATCTTGTACGGCAGGTGAAATAGTTTTCTCATTTTGTTCAGCAGAGAATTTCTCGGACTTACCTTTTTATCATCTAAAATAAGAGATCTACTTTGTGACAGTACACTGAGGTTGAATTATACAAGCAGCTCTCATATTTCTGCCATGTGTTAGATACAGGACGCTGCTTGGAAAAGGTTCGAAACACTTCCGTCTTTCTTCTTTTCTTCATTTTACTTTTGTGAGAATTTATTCATCAATCTGTTGATTAATAGATCTAGTGTTGCTATGTTAGGAGAATAAATCATTTGTCTATGTTACAAGATGCAATCGAAACTTTGTTTTGCATGCATAATTTTGTAGGTTCTGTTAGACAATGTGGAATGTTCGGTACTTATCTCAGCTCAACTTTGTTTGTAAGATTTGGCTTTGCCCCAGTCCGCCTTCATCTGGCCGATGGCCCTGTGGCGATGCTTAACCCACTTCAATATGGATCTTGGTTATGCTGACTAAGAATCCGTATCCTGTTTCAGAAATCTCTCCCATCTTGGACGTGAAGCGAACCATTGTTTACATGCATTTACCAACTGTTTTCTCGTCGGTTCCCTTTGTAACTAACTACCAACACAATTCCTTGGTGTATTTTGGTGGATGCAGATGGAGACCGGAGCGAGGGTGCGGTTTGAGAAGCAATTTGCAAGGATCCGGCAGGTGACCGATCTAGCAGCGCAGTCAATAAAAAGAATCCGAGATCGATGTGCATATGCTTGGATTAAACTTGAGGATCTTGCTCTTTTGAGTGTTTAATGCCAATTCTTTTGTATTATTATTTGTTGTACAGCAGGATGTTTGAAATGGTTACCGATATGCGAATATCGGGGGTGGGTGAGTTGATTCGAGTTGTATTATTTTCATTATATCAACCTCTCAGAGAAAGAGTACAGTTGTTTAACACGGGAAACATGTATAATTTAAATCACATCAATCTCCATATTCATCGCAGGCGAAGAAAATTAATCCCGATCGAACTTACAGCAGCACAGAAATTCACGCCAAAATCTTCTGAAAAAAAAAAATTAAAACCAATGGGTTCTCTAACCTACGGCTCATGTGATGAATAAGTGACCTGGACTCGGTGAGATCATGCTTTAGCCATTCAAATTTGATCTTAGCTAGATTCACAGCCTACGCACGATTAAATTCTAGGTATTAACCAAGATCAAGGTCTTAGCGGGCCTTTTTGTAGTCCACCAAATGAATAAAAGCGGGATTCGGCCTGTATGATTCGGATTCGTGTTGTGTCATTAGATGTAGCTGATTAGGATTGGTCAAGTGGGGCATCAGACTCATCCGAATTTATCTGTGGACGTATTGTTCTGGTTTGGGGACTTTCATCTCCTTAAATTATCGTCCTGTGCTTTTGATGTCCAAAAATCTAGCTACCTTTGCGTTCTTATTTCTTCATTTGGTGACTGCTTCCACTTAGTTGCGTTGACTGGTTAAATGGAGAATTTGAGACAAAAGTTCCTGTACACATTTTTGTTCTCTGATTGCCGTCACCAGATAAAAATTTCAGGTACTCGAGAAACTCTAAATGAATAAGCTGCATCTGGACCTTGATCTGAAATTACCTGAAAAGTTTGATTAGGTACCAATTTATCATGCCATACAAAAGGGAATAGCAAAGGCCGCTCTCAAGGGATGTAAGGTCAATGGATCAGATTCAGATCAGATATGGTCGTCACAACATGCGACTAATGGGTCTTTCTTAATCAGACTTGGAGTTGAATCAAACCCAAAGACATACTAAATGAAAACAAAACTGACCAGGAATTTTTTTATTGCAATAAGTTTTGAACTACCTTCGGTACTGGACATCCTTAGGATTTGGTAAAAATAAAACACATCCTTAATTGAATTTGATTACTAAAATTATCTTATTTAACCTGACTAATGGGAAATAGATTCGAATACAATATGGATTATAATTTGAATACTTTATATCCCAAGCCTTACGTAGATATCAAGATATCATCTCCTCCCTCTTCGAACTCTAGATAAATAATTGCCATATAACAACAGGTTGGTAAATCTCCCATGCAGCATTTCAAGCCCACAAGTGCTGTAGCAGGGTAAGATCGCCAGACAAAAACCAGTGAATTAGGACATCATTTAATTGAAACTTCTTCAAGTTAATAGACATTTCGAAGGATCATACATTACTCTTACTGGTGCAAACTAAGTCAACTTTGTTAAATAGGGCATCGGATCGGCAACGTGCAGATCCGACACACAGATTTACACGTAAACATCTGTATAATTACAAAACAGAAAATGTATGGTAGATTGGAATTATGATACCATGGAACGGTAGACTCCATGTTGGGCAGGAACTGATCTAATCGTATCAGTGAGCTTGGTATAATTTATTAATTTTACCAAATTTAATCTTCTCATCCGCCGGAAGGACTAAACCTGGATCAATAGTTTCATGATACTGAAGATGCCTTAGAAACAGTCCCTAGAATCATGACGTGCTCACATTTGATACACAAAAATGCTAGACAAACCCTCATTGAACGTGACCAAAAGGGGAATAGGAAATTGAAGTATTCATTACCTACAACGGGCAACTATTTCTTCACCACAACTGAATGTTCATTATCATGGTTTACATATTACCTTTCTTCTCGTTCGTTTAAAAACATCTTTCGCTTATTCTCTATATATAACATATGCAATGTCTGCACCTGCCTTCTTTCACAGTAATGAACAGTCTCAAATGGCTTATTTACATTGCAAGGTAGCTATTTGCATGTTATAAATACAACAATAAATATTAAAACACCAAAATCTAAAAAATGCGCTTCTTTATTCGAATGTCAGTTCCAAATTGAATGATGAAAGTTTCAAGTGATAACCTCCTCTTTGAGAGAAACATCAGGTGAATACAACGAGAAATTCATCAAATATCCAACACATTCTGCAGGCTTTCTCAAGCAACCCTGCATGTGTATGGTCTAAATGAAGATTTCTCAAATGTTTCTTGGGAAAAGTTAAAAGTATCACTTCAAGAATGTCAAAAAGCAATCACAAAGTGAAACCAACAAAACATAACAGATAAGCGTAAGAGTTGATAAGGACTAAATGCCATGTCGAGCCAGCCATTTCTTTTGGCCTTGAGAAATTGCAGATAATATGTTATCAAGGATAGACCATTAAGAGAAACTTTTTAGTACCATAACCAATATCAAACCACTGCAATTGGAAAACCGAAGTCCCAAAAGAATGGCAAGCATTACAACTATGACCCCAATAGCATTAATTAGCAGAATCGATTTGATAATAGTGTTAAATATAACTCAACTGTGGAAGCACATTTAACTGTTCGTATTCTACGGGGCAGCTGACCCTAAAGCTCAAGTAACTACCACACCATCTCAACCAATTTGCTCACCAATATGCCAAATCGTCTTAATGCAGCCTGCTCTAATTGTCATCTCTCTCAGTGCATGAGCAGAACAAATATTCCTCACATTATCAGCGTGAAGTCTCAAGCCCCAGAGATGCCACGATCCATTTGCAGAAATCATCCATCTCTTCAGGTACTGTGTAGTGACCTAGACTGCACATGACAAATTGCAACCATAAACCAGGAAGTTTCAAGTTAAATTGGCAATAATGAAACATGTAAAGGATCAGATACCCATTGTATGATTTAAATGTCATGTTGCGAAACCCTGAAGAGGTTAAAACCTCTGCAGATTTCTCTCCAAACTTGTAACGAACAACATCATCACCTGAAACAAAAAGGAAAGGCTTTATGTAACATATTTCCTAGTTCCACAATTATATTTTGCATTAGCAGATGAGATGTTATCCTGCATGCAGATCTAGGACGAGAAGATGCACAGCTTGAAGGATATATTGATTAGTTCCAATTTCATAAGATGCTAATCATGATACAAGTCCGACAATGGGCCTTGAGTGTGTGCAGGAACATGGTAACGGAAGATGAAGGGGGAACTAATCTCAAATATCTACGCAAATGGCTAGAGTTTCAAAAATCAGAATGCATGGGGCACAGATTCATATTGGATTTTGAATAGCCAAGTGAAAAAACTCACAATCTTGCTCTATCCAGTTTCATCTTTACCCTCATTACTCAATCCCCATATCTTTTCCTTTTTCGGCCATGAAAATTTGTAGAATTTGGCAGAAAATACTTATTAGATATAATGGCTGTCTGACTAACAAAGCCATCCACCCTCCTGTCAACAGATCAATTATGTCTACCTTCCATGTGATTAATATTGATGTGCATAAACTCTCTACCCCATGTGTTAGTTTTTCTTATTTTAGTTCTAAATTTCAAGCCGAGCTTTATTTAGTCGAGCTTGAGTTGCTCAGCTTGTTGTTCATCCCTAAAGACCACATATCTACACCCACAATAGTATGCAAATTCAACAATTCCTGGATCAAAAAATTTGCGTGCATATATATTGTTTCCGCCTCGAAAAGAGAAAGGGTTTATAACTTTATGCAGCCGTTTCCTAAACTTCCAATCGGTTGAGGACCATGTGTTCATTGGAATTTGTCACCCCTAAACCAGATTCAGATTCAGATTCAACAATTTTCAGTGATGCCAATCCTATACTTTTCAGATCAAATAAGTTGACTGATCTACACGGTCAACACAATCCAAACTAAACAATTTATGGATCTAACAAGACTACTGATCCTAATGCATCAAGATCCAAATCAACCAATTCTTGGATCAAAAACTTTGCAGGCATATAAGCTGTTTTGTCCTTAGTTTTCCTTGGAAAGAGAAATGGGTAACGCAAACCGTTTATGGAACTTCCAATCAGTTTAGGACCTAGTGTTTATGGGAATTCTCACCCTTAATGAGATGCGTGTTCAACTATTTTTGGATCAGATAAGACCACTGATCCAAATCCACATTTAGATCCCATTCCACAAATTTTATAGACCAGATAAGACCATTGGTCTAGTCCTACAACTGTATCCAAATACAACAATTTCTGGATCAGATAAGACTACTGATTTAAAACCACAATACCAACCAAATCTACAATTTTAGGATAAAATAAGACCAACTGATCCACGCTCACTTTTCACCCAAATCCAAGAATTTGTGGATCAGACAAGACCACTGATCCAAACCAACAACTAGATCCAAATCCAAACCCACAACTAGATCCAAAATGCTACAAATTTTTTAAAATAAATATAATAATATTTTTCCCAGATACCAATTCAGCTGAATTGCTGAACTGGAAGCCTGGATGATATGATTCAACTTCCGAATTTTTATAGAACTGGCTAGAACCTACATTAATCTGAATTATCATTAACACTGATTTTTCTAGATATCATTTCCATCATAGGTGGAAAATTCAACAAAAAGAAAAACAAGTGGAGCAATTGTCCATGAAAATGGAGAAAAGGGAGTTCCATAAATGAGAACCATAAACACAGAGCAGCATGTGAGAAAGGATGAATTCAAGTAGCATTCATGATCAATTCTCACAAAAGAGAAAAGGATAATAAACAGACTGGTTTTCTTGCTTCTTCTTTTTACTGAACAGTATAACTAAGAAAGATTTTGAGGGCCTGACAACTGTGAGTATCTTCAGTAGCTTCTACATGCAACTTCAGACATCTATTAGCTCTCTGATAGTTGATGTGTTTGAGTATGCACCCTTTGAATCAGTTGCTCTGCAACCTATGTGACATTGGTGTGGGTACAGCGGTACGGGTTCGGACATCGCAATTTTGAAAATTGTGGGTATGCAGGTACGGTAAATTTTATATTCTAAAAAATGATAAAATGAAAAAAAAAACATTAATAGTTCACACTTATAATCTCATATGAAAGTCTCAAACAAAACACAAACAAAAACAAAACATTGTTTATCATAAGAAAAATGGGAGGAAAATATAGAATCTTAGTGGAAGGGGAATATAAAAGATGGAATAAATCAAAATGAAAGAAAAAATTAAGTTTGAAAATATAATTTTAAATGTTTTAAAACGCAGTTGTACCCACATAGCCGTGTCTCCGTACCCATGTACCTAGGCAAATTACACGTACCCGTGTCACATAGTCTGCAACTGTTTAAGCTATTTTTTAGAATCCAAAAGTGGTGAAATGTGCCTGAGTTGTTCAACTCAGCCAACTTCACCATCTGGCTGCATATATTTGAGTAAGGCCAAAAAATTGAAATACAAGATAGCTTGAGAAACTGAATGTCCCAGCATTTTACCAACGCAACATATTTCTAGACTAACAAGAATAGAAGAGCTCCTTCTCTCATAGGATGAAAGGAAAATAACTTCAGGTGTGAACTTTGTCATTGTGTAAGCAAGAAAGCACAGAACTGATAAAGATGCAACAGAAGCAAGTACCCTTTCAATTCGCATGCAAGAGAAGAGGAGAAAAATAAATAATATAAGACCCATCAGTACATAGGATGGATGAAACCTGAAAAGAAAAATAAGTAGATGTATTTTATCTGCACACATGAATATATAAAATCAAGAAAGAAACAGAATAAGTACCTTTGCCATGCAAGAGTAGAAGAGGTAAGGATGCTGCACGTCTTGCAGCTTCTTCTGATTCACCAATTTTGTCTTTCAAGCTCCTGCAGTACAACATTGAACAAATAAAGGACAGCTGCAAGCAAAGATACACAGCTTGATTGACATTTGTTAGACAATAGCTTCTAAATGCAGAAAAAAGAACAAAATATTGTATACAGAAAGAAGAAACAGAGATGACAGACTTTGCACATGGAAGCCAGCCACTTAGACCAACAGCAGCACTAATGTTGACAGTATAAGGATTTCCATTTCCATATTTTCCATAAGCACAGCAACTTGCTGAATACAATGCAGTAGCGGCACCCATACTGAAACCTCCAACCCCAAGTTTAACTGGGAAAGAAATAAAAACACTAAAATTAGTATTCCAAAGATATGCTTTCGCTAAAATTGTGGAAAATTAATTATCATAATATTCTAAAATGTATGACTCATACGTAATTTGAATATCAGCAGCTAAATTTTCTCAGAAGGTACACAGGATCAGCAAGAAAGATTGTGGAACATAATTTCTAAAGGACATACTATCAGCAGGTTCAGTTGACAACAAATTTGCAACATGTGCAGCTGCAGCATCTAAACCTTCCACATCAGCAGGACCTTCCTCAGAAAGATCTCCAACATCAAACCCTGTTAGCAGCAGGTACTTTAGAAAATACAGGCACTTATGGAGCACACGTTAGAATGCTCCCAATAGAATAATTAATCACAAACTTGTTATGGCAAGGAAACTCACATGCAGTACATGGAAATCCACCAAATATGGCTACCGGTCTGGTGGGCGCTGTTGGGCAAATCCACTTGATCTTGACCATTGCAAAGAAATAAAAGGTGAACATATATTAATTATTTTCCCACATGAGTCAGACGTTAGATATCATGCCAGAAGACATTTCTCATGCTAGTTATGACGCATGCAGATGAATAGCCATTACTTACATTAGGAAGAGGCAGAGTTTCCAAGAGCTGGGACCAACTGCATAAGTAAATACACAACAAATTTGCATTGTGTAAGTGAAGAGAAAATTGGTGATGCAAGAAAACAGCAGTCATGCAAAGCTGCTACCAGAAAGGAAATGTTCCAAACGAGCATGGACAATTAAAGAATTACTTAATTACACAAATTTGGAAAAAATTTCATGCACAATTAGCAATTTATGCCAGTTACCAAAAAATTCTGTTAATAGTATGCTCTTCAAAACAAAAAATTGCAAAATAAACTGAAGATTCTCCTGCCACGTTGCATGAATGGTGCAACAGATTAATCTGACATATAAAACCCGACCCACTCCTGGGCTCGGGCCCCTGGGTTCGGCGGATACCAACCCGCCCCCTAGCAGTTTCGGCTCCAACCTGAAAAAGGCTAGGAACCAGGACAATCATCTGACCTCCCTTTATAAGCCCTTGAAGATTCCTCACAATCTTCGATACAGGACTAAACTTCTGGGTTGTTACATGACAAGGTTCTAGGATTATGTTCACGTCCAAAACAGACAAATGTGGAAGTGAAAAACAAGAAAAGATTGGGTGGAAAATAAAATTATGTTAGCATATTAGGAAAAACCTCTAGTCCAATTATTAGAACCATAGAAGTAAAAAAGCAAAGTTATAGATGGTTTGACAATTGTCACACAACAATGAATAAACCAAAAGGAAAAAGGAGTGAATTAACAAGAGAGATATTGCATACAGTGTACAAACAGACGGCCAAATAGGACAAAGATAAAACTGGATAAGCAGATACAAAGTTCCTCAAGGTCAAGATTATTACATAAAGGGCTAGGGTATTATATAATTAAGTCTAATCACTATATTTACAGGTACAAACGGAAGTGGATATGCGAAATCAATTTCTTTTGCAAGAACAAAAGAAAATTGAACGACTATAACTTAGCAAAAGACAGGGTGTTGCTCACCAAGATCTCATTATAGCACAAAGACAGACAGATACATGGATGAGCTTCGGCACAAGAGTGGGCGGTTTACAAACCTAGATCCAAAAGGTTTTGTAGGGCAGGAATGCCAAGGACTAGAAAATTTTGAATGATTTCCAACCTTTCATTCAAATAAAGCTTATCCAGTATAGCATTTTGTTATGCAAATCCTATCTATTACTATAATTCAATAGAAAGATGCACAATATTTCACTTCGGTATTGCTTTTGCAAATTTTTTAGCCACTCCTAACAGCAGTTTAGACATCTCAGGAACGAAACGGGGTGTTTTACTGTCCTAATTTTTAGCGGAAAATTTGATAGAAACTCCAGAATTTTGCTGGTGCCCTCAATAAGCAACAGACTAAAAGCTGAAAATGCAACTCGAATAACAGAAGACCATAAAACACAATTGAATGATTGAACCATCCTAAACTCTGGATGTAACGTAGAAAAAAGAGAAGAAAAACAAGAGATTCGGTACCAGCGGCCAGCGAATGATGAAGGGAGTAGAAAAGATGGGAAACCAAGTGCCGTGAAATAGTACCTTAAGCCATTGTCACCAAGACCATGAAGCCAGACGATGGTTGCCTGATGTTTACCTTTGGGCCTAACGACATGAGTCCTCCCAAACTCAAAGGTCCTTGCATTTCGACTTCCTACATCCACAATTTCGTCCATTAAAACCTACTCCACCATCAAACAAAGATAAAAGCAAAAAAATGGTGAGTTCAGCAAAGGAAAGGATGCATTTGAGCGACCAGAACCCAAAGAAGTGCTTCCGAAGCTCATCTCTGGCGACCGCGAACCCGCTGCCGTGGCCGATGCCGCTCCTACGATCGATCGTAAGCACGTTCTGAAACAATCAAAAAATAATCTGACTTTTTTAGGGATACCCATTTGCTGAAATCGAATAAATCCAGTGCATCAGCATTAGAAATCTTCACCACCAACAGACCGTCCCCGTACCAAGACACAGAAATTAGAACAAGTGAATGACCGCTCTCCACCCGAAAAGCAAATAATTCATAAAGAAGGAAACCAGATAAGGGGAAAAGGTTGCTCTGAGAATCAATACCAACAACAGATATTCGTCAAAAAGAACAATCCTCCCTCTAAAGACGTCCCTTTGGCTCTGAAACCAAAAAATTTGACACGACCCAATATCTCAAAGCAGGAACGAGAACAGAATGAATATGGAAAGTTTGGTATTACTAATCGATTATGACAGAACCAACCAACATTACAAAAAGGATTGAAGACCAACCAAAAAGAAAATTTGAAATGTACAGAATGAGGTCTATGAAGTGCGAAGGACAATAAGAGGGCTAAAATTTCGAGTTTCCATTGGTTGGCTGAACGATTTGAGTTTCACAAAGAACGCTAACTAAAAAAGGGCGAAAGCGATACGATCGAAGGCCAGCCAACCTGGTGGTGGGTCTGTGGAGCCCCAAAAGCATTCGACCTTTCCTGCTCCACTTTCTTTTTCCCTGTAAGGTTTTTTTTTTGTTCAGAACATTTGGCTCCTCGAGGGCACGCAAACCATTTACCAAAAAGTATGCTCCCTTTTCAGTACTTTTCTTCTCTTTTTGAAATTTATACCATTACTCTTCGTCGAACTTATTTCTCCAAAGTCTAAACTATTCACCTCATTTTTCAATTATATATTTTTTTCTTCGGACTAATTTAGATGACACCTTAAAAAGTTGTTTTGTAAAAATTAGATTTTATTAAAAATTGGACTTTTTATTAATATGTTTCTAAAACTCAGCCTGTGACACACCAAAAACAGCGATTTCTATAAAAAACTTAAAGCATTATTCAAACTATTTGTTCATTTTAAAAACACTGCCCTTATAGCTATGATATTTAATAGTTATATGATCATTGCCTAACTTCAAAATCTAATTTTCTTGTCATTAAATGGTCATTATTGAACACTTCATCAAACATGAAATGGTCTCAAAAGTTAATATTTCAGAATTTAATTTTTAGTTGTATATGTGTGTAGATGTATAGATATATACAAGGAATTGAAATCAGCCGGCTACCTCTATAGCTATGTAATTTTTTTATTTATTTTGTGTCACTAAAAATTGTCGCAATCATATTTTTTGATATCCCGCAAAAGTTATATCAATCAATTATGTCCAATATCAGATGTATCGCTGTCCTAAATTATTAAAGGAGCCTTGTCCTTGAGAAAGTATTAACCAAACTCATTAAGGGAGAGGAAGTCTAAGATTGTTAATCTCTTACAAGCTCAACTTGTTAAAATTAAGGGAGGATTGCGTGTTTGATGCGAAGACAAATAAATCTCAAATGTTTGTAGTAATATAAAAACAAAGCTTGTTGCTAGGGAAACTTATTTTGGTGTACCGTTGAAAAAAAATTATGATATTTATGATTCGTGACGAAAGCTAGTCTTTCCCGCTAATTGAAATTTGAATAAGATTGGGGCACGAATTCGAATTTGGATGTAAATTTGGTCAGTTTAAATCGGAATTGGATCATAAATAGAGTGGAAATAATCCGACCCGTTTTCCGTGATTTGGACTTTTAGACAGAAGGTGGGTGGGGGAAGCGTGGCTGACGGTGCCTCCCAAAAGGCTGCTGCGCTAGACTGATCGGATCGGGTAGGCTCACATGACCTGATCCGTACTGAAATACTGTGTGTCACATGGATGCGGATATGAAAGGCGAAAGGACTGGCTATGGGGTTTGGGGTGGGGCCCCTTATGAAAATTTTATCTTAAAATTTGAAAAACAAAATAATTTTTTTTAATGCAAATTTAGCACCCAAAAAATTTGTGTTTCTGTTTTTCTTGATTATGTGCATTTTCTAGCAAGTAATATATGAAAAATGTAAGTTCAACAACTCTATAATACCATTTTGACAATCTCACGGATAGGAAATCCCAGTTGCTCGTGTGCTTGTCCGGTAAATTGATTTCATGGATATTATATAAAGTTAGGTGCAAAATTATTTATTTATCAAACGTACTAATGGTCATCTTTTTTTTCTCATTGAAATGGTTTTGCTCAAATACTTTATAAATCATTAATCAAATTGCTCAACGGACATATAAGTTATTTGCAAGGAAATGCGCGCACACACACACACATATATATATATATATATATTGAAAAGTTGATAGCTAGAGAAGGGATGGGAAAAAGAAAGGGCTTGGCTTTTCTTTTCGGGATAGTGAGTCGTGGTGGTCGTTCTTTTTTTAGACAGATAGTGGGTTTTAGCTATTAGCGGAGCCAGAAAAATTTACTAGAGGGACACTTATTTAAAAATATTCAAATCTGGTGTGACACTTTTATATATATAAAGATAAATATTTAATATTTTCATTTAAAAAATCAACTCAAAGTTATTGTGCTCTTAAGTTGTAAAGATCTTCCAAATAAAAGTTTCTAATGCATAAACTCCTTGTAAGGGGTTGGCGTAATAGTCGGGGCAAGGGTTGGCAGATGATCAATTTTTGTTTCAAATCCGTAAAAAAATCAACTTTATGTGTTACAAACAAAAGGAGCACCTAACACGGAAGCTGAAATGTGGTAGGGAGCAGCATCTCCGAGGCACTGAAAGTAGGCCGTAGGACCTATGGGGATGGGGGATTGGGTACAAAAGTTCAGTGGAGCTGCCAAGTTTGAGTTCAATGAATGAGTGCATTTCTTAACTCGGTTCGTTTATTAAACGAGCCAAACTCGAGCTTACTTGAGTGAGTTTGAGTCAAGCTCGACTCATTGAACACTCTAATTGGAAGGAGCACTTTGTCTCAAAACAGCATAAGTTAGATCATGGTAGGTTGCAGAAAGTAGGGTCTTCTTGTCCTTGAACCAACAGACAAGTAAAGTAAGAAAGAAAAAAAGTGTTCTAGCTTTTAGATGCCAGAGAGAAAGTTTCAGATGCAAGGTAATTGCACAAAAGATTTTGTTTATTCTTGGTAGATTTGCCTCGCATCAATGCATTCTGCTCCACCATTCTGTTTAAATTTTTGAATATCAGGAAAAAGATTGGCAATGGCTACAAATATAAGATTAATAAGAAAAAAAAAAGATAAACAAACCATTCTTGCTCAAGTATAGATATTATTTCAGTAGAAAAGTAATGGTGATATCTTATTACAGTAGGAAGAGAGCTTCCTATAAAGCCTAAGAAAGATGAACCATGCAGCCTTCTGCAAATGTTTGCACCTTTTCAAACCAAGCATCACACTTCATGTAAATCTAAAGCACACCTTTGTTTACATATTTCATCATTCTTGATCAAGACTTTATATATCAAATCCAGAACCAATCAGGAATTGAATTTTGAACGCTTTCTTGGATTCAAGGAGGTGGGCAGTGGTGGCAGCGGCGGCGGTGGAGGAATGGTGACGGAGTGGACCCTTTGCCGCCGGATCGTGACCTCCTTCTTCAGGTTCGCGAACAAGTTGCGGAAGAAGGAAGGAGGCGGCGGCAGCGGCGGAGGGGCTGGGATATCGACGGCACTGCGCTTCTTACTCTCATTCGTTTCCTTCTCACGGGAGCCGAAAGATGGAAAGGACAAGCATGAAGAGCCCTTGGTTCTCTGTCTACTCCTATTCGTCTTCACCAAGAGTGATGGCGGCGGGGGCAGTGGGGGCGGCGGCGGCGGTGATGATGGTGGCAGCGGAAAAGAACGAAAAGACGCGACGGAAAAATTCCTGCGCCTCTGCCTACTCCCTTTCACCTTCCTGGCCCATGATGGAGGTGGGAACAGGGAGGGAGGAGGAGGCAGCGGTGGCGGCGATGGTGGTTGTAGTGAAAGAGAAGGATAACGGTGGGCAGTATTCCCGGGAAGCAGGGCGCCTGAAAGTGTCTCCTCCCCCTTCCGACCACCATCGCCCTCGGAAAACCGGGCTTCCATCGATGCCGAAGATTTCTTCGACCACCGATCGCCTTTCAAATCAAGATACCAACAACGCTAGTAAGAGGGCGCATACAGAATCACCTGCTCTCGATTCATCAGAACAAGGGAAAACCCAGGAGCAGAGGCATCATCCTAAAAAGGGAGCCTCGCGAGATCTCTGCTTCTTTGACTCAAACTTGTTTGTCCACCATGGGAACCATATCCAATGGGTGGATGTTTGACTCCATTTGTGAATGCGCAGAACGTTGATGGAGATGGGACCTTCTTCATCCTCACGCTAGCTGTTACTGAAAAAGACGACTAACATCATTAATTACGAGTCTTTTAAAGGTGTGCCTGATAGCAGGGATCTCAAATTAGAGGTTGACTTTGGATCCATTTTACATGCTGTCTATATATATATATATATATATATATATATATATATATATATATATATATATATATATATATATATATATATATATATATATAAATGAAAGAAAACAAAAATGCACAAAATAAAAATTATAGAGAAATGAATTTCAAATATATAGAGCAAGCATGAATAAGAAATCGTGAAATTTGATGTTTACGTTACATTTTTTATGCAAGGAAGCTTAAAATTGTTAGTTGAACTTGTAAAAAATAGTCAAAAACCAACAGAAACTAATAGCAGAGATCCTGGTGTCCAAGTTTTTCTTATTTTTTATATTAGCTTTTTCAACTATTTGACCTTTCAGATGCATTAGTACCTCTAAAGGTCTGTTTGGTAATAATAATAACAATAATAATAAGCTATTATGTGCTTTATTTTGAAACATGTTTATGAGAAAATAACAACTCCTTAGAATTGCCAAACAGACTCTAAAATTATGAGTATTTTGAATTAGTGCCCATTAGCATAAAATCCTAAAACATTTTTTAGCTTATAAAATATCTTCATATGCATTTAGCTGCATAAATTAATCCATTGGATTTTCCAAAAAATGTTTAAAAATTGGGACAGAGGCAGAGGCCAACAGGGGGGCATGGTCCCTCGAATTTTTAAAAATTCAAATTTTTATATGTAAATTTAAGGTCAGATCTCAAGTGAGGGGGACGGGTCTAACTTGAGATCTGGATTTTAGCGGTGTTATCCAATTCATATTTTGAACAAAAGATTTCAAATTCTTTCTCACTGTTAGAAGTCAAGGATCTAAGATCTTGACATCTTGGATCAAAGGAGATCTAAACATGGATCTTTAGATCCGACATAATCCACCAGTGGTTGAGTGCACGCAACAACTATGAACCGGCGAGTCGAGTGGGGCAATTTTTGAATTTTTTTAATAAAATAATAGATATTTTAGACTTTTTCTCTTTTTACAGTCTCTTTTTACCCTTTTCAATTTTTTTTAAATCTTAATGAGAGTACTTTAGTCTTGCATAACGGTTTCACGATTGCTGGTGGTAGAGCCAGAATTTTTTTTCCTACTTAAAAAAAAAAAAGTAAAAACTATTTCCATATTTATGTATAAATAAAACAAATTCTGTGGGATTGTGTGGTCAATTGCCCACACCAACTACGACATTTACCAGTTATCGGTCCGAACCCATGCGCCAGAGACCAGCCGCTTACCAATCGTTAGCCCGAACCCATGCGCCAAACACTTGGAAGCCATCTATAGCTTGAAGCATTCTAGTCAAGAAGATTGAGGGCGTGCCCCAAAGGAAGGATTTGGAAGAGTGTTTCAAAAGTCTTTCAGTCTCAAGTTTTAGGAACAATTTATCTCGGCTGTAAAGTCTTCCGAAATCATATCTATCCTATGCCCCACGCACCCAAAAAGCATGCCCCCTTTTTCCGTTGGATAATTTTTTTGAGACAAGATATCCAGTGAAAACTTATCTCAAATAAGCTTGACCTGCAGACAAACACCCGTAAGAGTTCAACTAAAAGCCCAGTTATTCCAAGGGTCAGGACTATTTCTAAACTATAATTAGATTTTAAAATCAATTGTTCTATATTTTGAAACTACTTCTTTTTCCCTCCCTACACACACACACACACACACACACACATATATATATATATATATATATATATATAAAATGGTTTTTTCAAAAAAAAAACACGATAAATTAAATTGACTGTTTAAAACTTAAAAAAACATGTTTTTTTGAAAAAAATGTTGAAAACAAAAAAAAAACACATTTTTTCAATGTTTATATATATATATATATATATATATATATATATATATATATATATATATATATATATATATATATATATATATAACATTTTTTCTCGAAAAAAAACACGATAAATTAAATTGACTGTTTAAAACTTAAAAAAATATTTTTTTTTTTGAAAAAAATGTTTAAAACGAAAAAAAACACATTTTTTTTCACTGTTTTCATTTTTTTCAATGCCAAACAGGTTTTTTTCATTTTTCATTTCTTGCAAATCTATTTACCTTTTGATGTTTGTGTTACTAGTTTCTCAATTATTTATTTTTTTATTTTTTATTTGTTGCAAATCTATTTACCTTTTGATGTTTGTGTTACTAGTTTCTCACTTATTTATTTTTTCCTCATTTTTAGTATTTCAAAATTTTTAAAAAACTTATTTTTGCCCTTCTTTTCGTTTTTTTCAAGTTCGACCTCCATTTAAACTCGTTAACCTTATTTGTGAGTATGATATATGTATATAATGTTCATCTGAGAGGTAGGATGAAATACTCCTTCTATTCACCGAAAAACTCCTTGTGAAACTATAGTTTGAGAAACACGATCTATTTAGTCTGAATTTTTTTGGTAAAGACGCTCAAAATCAAAGTGAAATTCAATGTAAAAGAAATCACGAAACGAAATAATGAGCTTGTGAGATGGTGAGCCACTGGCCAATGAATGAGAGGAGGGACCCTTCAATTTCAAGGGCCACTCTCATGCTTCTCTAATAATATGATGACACCCACTTCACCAAAAACAATCAACTCGATGACATGCACATTATTTCGTGGTTTATATCAATAAAAAGAGGGCTCCAATTCATATCTTTTCAGGGCCTAAGAAGACACTTAATGGAAACATATTTAGGAATGTAAGCGGTTCGGGTCAAATGAAATCATGCTTTACTTATCAGATTTTCCTGTAATGTAAACCAAAAGAAATGGATTCGGGTCAAGATTTGGACTTTACAGATCCAATCATATCGCCAATAGATGTCCTGTTTTGAATTGATTCTGTAATGGTCATGGGGTTGCGTGCCAGCTTCTCTGGTTCGGGTACCTGTCAATTTAGCTGCTTGGGTCCATCTAGTTTGGAGAAAACAGCCAGTCAACTCGCTCTCAAGATGTGAAGATCCAGCTCGAGTGTGGGTCTCACATTGCACATGCCTGTATCTTTTAGTTACCATATCTAATTTGATTATGTTCATTCACGTATTTGGATTTGAATATGTGTTTAAGATATGGCCTTTATCATATGTTCATATATTTGGATTTGAATGCGAACCAAGAAAAGAGAAAAGGAACTGCGCCATATTCTAATCTGAGTTTTAAATTTGAAATCTGATTCTACTCTGAATCCGACTTTTGCAAGTTCACAATCAAATCAGAATCTGACTTGAGTTTTATAATTTTCAGACATTGGATATACAAAAATTTGATTGGACATGTTGATGTTTATTATCCGATCCAGTACTTAAACCAAATTTGAATTTGATCACTGAATGCCACTTTTTAAATCTGAATATGATCTAATCTTTTAATCAGATGTTGTCCAAATTTTTTAAAGCAATTCAGCCGTTTTCCAATTAAAATCGTCCAATCAATAACCTGCCCTTGGAAGAAGAAGACAGAGAATTATGCATCTCCAGCCTTTTCCCTCATTGGTTTTATAGGACTTACAAAACTGAGAAATTGGCAGTATTCTTTATTAATTTTTGTGAGGAATGAGAAGCCAAAACTCCCAGCTTTCTAAGTTTTTAGGGTCTAGAGCTGCATCGTCTTGTGTAAGGCCGTCAATACCAAGAAGAATCGAACAGTGGGGTGATCTTCTACCTACAGTCACTTGTCACTTGCAGTAGCGGAGTCAGAAAATTTTGCTAGAGGGACACTTGTTTAAAAATACTCAAATCTAGCGGGACACTTATATATATATATATATATATATATATATATATATATATATATATTTAAAACTCACAATTAAAAATAAAGAAATTTTAAGAAACTGGTATGGGTAGTTGCCTACACCAGTTACAATGTGGCTACGCCACTAGTCACTTGCTCACTGATCTGACCAGCTATGCCAAACTCCTTAAGACGACGAGTTTCCTTTATTAATAATCTGAAAAACAACTCATCCAAGGATTAGGCAGCAACCATTTCTCTTTACGATGTCGGCCAACCATGAGAACCATTTGTTTGGTTGTCACTATAGTTTAAAACAATATAGCGACAAAGCTAGTGAATGGGCCACTCGGGCGCTGAATCACTTGCTCTCAATTCTTCTAAAATAAAGACCAATGAGCGAGAGGCATCATCCTAAGAAGATGAGCCTCTCAATATCTCAATTAACTGCTAAGGGGTCTTCAAGATCTTTCTTGCTTGGCCACTCACTTTTTAGACTCAATTTTTTTTTTCTCTACCCTGAAACCATATTCAATGGGTGGATTTTTGATTTCTCATGATTCTTGATGGAGATGAATGATAAGCCTACTTTAACTATTGATCCCCAAGAGGGTGGCACGACGGATAGGGCGGGAACTAGTAGGCGACCATTGTCTGTGTCGAGTTCACAAGAACTCAACTTTCTATACTGCAAGAGGAGAGAGGAAGAGAGACATGGATGTGCAGGTTGAAACATCACGGGACATCACTTAATGACAATGAACAGATGGTGAAAAGGGTGGAGCCTTATCATTGCGAGTATGATGAAATATTCCTCTTGCTCACTCAAACCATTCTAGCTGTTAAGTAAACTGCAGTCGGATTTGACAAGAAATTCTCCATTGACGTCCAAAGGAAAGAGCTACATCTTTTCTTTGTTTTATTTCACATTCTTCTGCATTGATCTAAAAGTTCAATTTGCAATACTTTTTCTAACATGTTTTCGAGAAACTGATCGTCACAAGGTTCTCCTTGTGATAAAAGTTTAGCTGTGACCTTATTCACACTGTGCTCTACATATCCGAGCCAGTAAATTCACCGTAAAAGAGAAGAACCAAACCTTTTTTTCGAGTAGTAACGCCATCGATGAGACCAATGTTTGTATAAAATTATAAATCATCCTGAGTTGGTTCATCGGCGGCAAATCGATTTGGTTCTCCGGTCAATACAGGGGTACTACACGTCGTACAGTATTCATTTTTAAAATTATTTTCAGTTAATTTAAACTTTTGATGATAATATTCTTTATAAGATTCATAGTTGATTCAAGAATCGGCAGCGCAACTAATTCGATTCAATTGCTGCTTTTAAAACATTCGCTGAAACTGGGAAAAGCTTCCCTGCCATTCAATGGTCCAAAGAAAAGGAGAACAGCTTCAGAAAGAGAAACGCTGAGAGAATGGGCTTAGGAAAATCAGTCGGGATTGGAAAAGAAGGCCTGTTGATCTTGACTACAGTGAAATGATAATGCCAATGGCGTTTGTTCGCATTAAAGGCATCGCAGTTGAAGCTCCCTGGACGTTTGCTTCTTATACAGGAAGCAGTAAGCTCATAAAGTGGATTGTGCCTCAAAATTGTTCATCTCCATCTTGATAAAAAGCTTCAAACAAAGAAAACGACGACAAAAAGAGGCTGCCAATGAATAAATTATGATTAATGAGGCTTCTTATGTTAATAACTATGTAAGTGGTGCCCATCATTATTCTGCATTTAAAATTATATCTCGCCACCAAGAAGAGACCCACCAAATTGAATCGTCACAATTCAAACAACGGTTCCATACATAGAAAACGACCTCCAACCTAATCTTTTATAAAAAAGAAAAGGAAAGGAACACTTTTACCACAAAATCAAATCATCTATCATTTCATGTCTACATAAGATGTTACACAACCTCGCTGGAAAACCTCATTTAGATCTCTACATAGCAAACTCAAAACCCCTATATAGAACATACCAAAAGCAGAGAAGTGAAAAATCATAGAAACAAAAAAATCCTCTCCTTGAATATGAACAACCAGCAAATAATACGTGCAGTAGAGCCTGTTCATCTCCTATACAGTGAGAATTTACAGAAGGAACAGTTTAATGATTGTATCTTCCTTAAAATAGCAACACCCAATTTATTCTTCTTCGTCAAACTATGTGTTAAATGTGAAGAATCAAATGCTTTTGCGGTAAATCAAGCAAGAAGCAGAAGAAGAGCTAGAAAGCTTTCTGATTCTTAGAGCACGGAATTGGTGCCCCTGTTCTCTAATTTCATGGCTTCCCTTTCCCTCCTCTCTCTGAGAGATTGCACCTTCTCGAGTCTTATTCCTTCACGGATTCGAGCAATGAACTTTTCTGCCTTGACGTCAACGTCGGGACTTGGGCAGAAGGAGGAGCTTCCACCACCACTATCTTCTGCTTTTCCTTCTTCTTCCTTGCCCTGTTTCTGTTCGACCGTGCCCTCATAACCCGTGTGCAGCTCGGTTTGGCTCTTGACATAGTTGCTCTGCGTTGCTGTATTCTGCTCTACCATTAAAAATGGCGGAGGCGGAGGCGGCGGTGGGGGTGAAGAAGGGATGAACCAGCCGCCGCCGCCACTGCGGTTGCGTCTGAAAGTGTATGCTCTGTACTTCTCCCTTACTGGGGCCAATGGCGGCAACGGAGACGGCCGCCTGATCGACGAATCCCTATTATCAGCATTCCCCTTTATGGTCTTTTCCTTCTTCCTGGCGGAGGTTGCGTCTTTAGTGGTGGACTTTGTCGGATACAGCGTAGCGGGCGGTGGTGGCGGCGGCGGCGGAGGAATGGAGACAGAATGGACCCTTCGCCGCTCTACTTGGGCCTCCTTCTTCAGGCTCGCGAACAAGGTGCGGAAAAAAGAAGGAGGCGGTGGCAATGGCGGAGGGGCCGGGATCTCGGCGGCGCTGCCCTTCTTCTTCTCCTTCGTTTCCTTCTTACGGGAGCCGAAAGAAGGAAAGGACATGACGGAAGACTCCTTGCTTCTCTGCCTACTCCTCTTTATCTTCATCACCGGTGATGGGGGTGGTGGCAACGGTGGCGGGGGCGGGGGTGGCGATGGTGGTGGTAGCGAAAAAGAAGGAAAAGACGTGACGGAGGAGTCCTTGCGCCTCGGCCTGATACTTCCTTTCACCTTCGCGAACTGTGACGGTGATGGGGGCAGCGGCGGAGGCGGCGGCGGTGGCGATGGTGGTGGCAGCGTAAAAGAAGGATATTTTTTGTGAATAAGGCTACTGTTATCGACGTGAATGGTTTTGAAGGGAGCAGGAGATTCAAAATCATCCTCTCTCAGATAATGGTGCGCAGTTTTCTCCGTAAGCGGGTGGCCTGAAGGTGTCTCCTCCCTCTTCCGACCGCCATCAGCTCTGGAAAACCAGGCTTCCACAGATGCAGAAGCGTCCTTAGGCCTCCGATCGCCTTTCAAATCGAGCACCTTCTTCTCTCGGCCACTTCCGCTGCCGGAAAGCCGCGCATCCTCTTCCACCATAGAAGGATGACTACCATCGTCATCGATTTCGACAGGCTTCAGTTCGCGAGAGACATTAAGCCCTCGGCTTTCCACTTCGCCAAGACCCTGATCCTCGGCCTTTCCTAGGAGTTCGAAGAGATTCGACGACAAGTAATCGCCTTCCCGCTGCTGCAGCTGGTGACGGTGATGGTCATCCAAGGGAGGGGCCGGCGTGCGGCCGAAGACGCCGGCTATGATGGCGAACAGGACGAGAAGGAAGTTGATGCCGTCCCACGACCTGAAGAGGAGTGTCCGGCGGAGGAGATGGAAGAAAGGGGAGAGCAGGGATGGGATGTAGGAGGCGAGGATGGCCGCCACCAAGATGGCAGGAATGAGCGCTACCGGCGACAGGAAGATGCTAAAGATTCCCCCCTGATTCCTTCGAGGGTGGCGCCTACGGTTGGTCTCGGCCCAGAAGGGAGGAGCGTCTCCCATCTCCGTCTCCATCACGCCGGCGGCGGCGGTGGACCGGTGGTTGAGAACGCGAGCGAGCGAGCGAGCGAGCGAGAGAGAGAAAGCTACTTCTGCTGCTGCGTGCTCTGTGCAGTCTGTGCCCGTTCAGCTATTGGGAGAAGCTGTTAAGTGCACAAGGGGTTTTCGAAACGTTAAATAGAAATTTTTTTCAGAAATAGTCCTCCTCTTAGTAACGTATCGTCAAAGTAATGCCCCAAAATTCATGTTTTTTCACGTTACTTTCTTTTTTGCAGATTATAAGTTAAATTTTCAACGTTAAAAAAAAAAAAAACTCTTCTTCCCATCCTTATGTTTTCTTCTTTTACACGGTTTCTCTTTAAATCTCATCTTTGGAATGTTTTCAAAATACCACCTCACTCATGGTTTCCGCACCCCTTTTGATTTTTCTTGTGAGAACCGGCGGACCATTATGTTTATCTTGTAACTGTTCAAATTGTTGAGTAATTTTATATGTTTGACCAACATTTAGCGCCAAAAGGAAAGCCTCGATTTGAAGAAATTTAAAAGGTAAAGACTAATCTACAATACACTAGAACAAGAAGGTGCCATGGAGAAAATATTCCAACAATTGAACGACTTTTGCCCCCAAGTCCAATTTTGTTTGAAAAGAATTCCTCAGAGAGGTTGAAAGGTCGAGTCTCCCTGGACTCAAAAGCAAGCCTCAAATCATTTACTACACAGTAATAAATATTATCCAGGCTTAAGTTTGAGTTTGCTGAGAGCTCCAAGCCTCCAACACAAATACAACTACTTTTATTACTCTCTCTCTCTCTCTCTCTCTCTCTCTCTATATATATATATATATATATATATATATATATATATATATATAACTTTGCTTATCAAATTGAGAGGGCCGATGTATGACAAATAAGTCAAAAATGTATAGCTCTTATTTTCGAGTGAGCTTTCTCACATGTAATGGGGACCTCAGCCCGGTGGTTTCACCAACTAGAGAGGCCTTTGATTGCGACCGGCGCGGCACTGACTTAGCTAAAAGTTGGCATTGAGGTAGGCTCGTCCGGTCGACGGTTCAATCCCATAATCGAGCCCACAGTTGACTGGGTCCGAGCCCTGGTCACCAACAAAGAACGGATCTCGTTCATGAGGAATCGTAACCGTTCATTCCGCTGGGCTCGCTGCCGTTGATTGCGCCCAACAGCAGTTCCGCGTTCACGAGGCCATTTTTGTCGCCGTTGATTCTCTTAAGAGGACGGTGGTGATTCGCCGGAAGACTGAAAGTGTCGTGGACTTAGCTTAGCGAGGGAAGCGTTTCCACCACTTACCAGAATTTCAATATAAAGGCTTCGTACTCTTTTGTTTTCCAATACCCGCGATATTTTGCAGATAACTGCCAAAACAGCTGCTCTTTTATCATTTTGAGCATGCTTTTTATAATTCCACACTAACATTCAATGAAAAACAAAAGAAAAAAACTCCTGATTCCCTCCCACATAAAACTTCTTGTTTATGTAATAAATTGATAATTGAAGTGGTTAGGCTCACAGCAGATCCATTTTAGTTCGGATCCAAAAAAAAAAATATAAGATCTTATAATCAAGAAAATACCCAAATATATCCTGTCGATTAAATTGAAGGCTCTTCTCCCCATTTTACGTTCCTATACTGTTCATAAGGGCGTATTATCAAAGTTACATCTTCTACTAACAAGTGTTATAAAATGCACTTGTATAAAAAATGCACTTGTTCGTATAGTATCATAAAAATGGTTCACATTTCTAGCAACTTATGTGTAAGCAAAGTAGTGGAACCGTGCAAGAAAGGCAGAAGAAAGTGTGAAGGGAAGGACCAAAATTGCCGTTTATGCGTGAAAGATCCCACCCTACTCAATAGGGCCTCACTTTTCTTGCAAGAGAAAACATTTATACTCTTTTGAGCCTTAGGAAATCTTTCTTTTATGTTATGACAGCTTCAAATTGGCCATTGCTTAATCATATTATTTCTTGAATATATATATATATATATATATATATATATATATATATATATATATATATATATATATATTGTTGCCAAGGTTGACGACAACTAAGCTAGAAAATGAAGATTATTGAATAAAGACAAATCATCTAAACAATTTCTTGTAGGATGGGAAAGAAAAAGTGGAAGCAAACAATCAAATCCCGGCACGAATTAGTCAGATGGTTTTCATATGATTGCAAAATTGCAGGATGCAAGAAAGACCTATGTAGAGTTAAGAAGAAATTAGTTTGATTGTCTGCTAATTATAAAAAGCGACAAACCTTTTTTTTCCCACTTTTTGGATGACTTTTGTTTGTTGGGATAGGATATTCATGCATAACTTTTTCTTAAAATAATTTGTCGTTAACGAAACTTCTGTGGCCTAGGGGGGCAGGGCCATGGCCTTCCACCTCTCTCAGATTTTTTAAAATTTAAAAATTTATATTTTGAAATTTAAAATTTTTAAATGTAACCTATATAAAAAAAATTGAAAATTTATAATTTGGCCCCATTAAAATTTTAAAACAACGAAAAATTCTTGATGTCGCCCCTATCTCTGTGTCCATCCTTTCACGACGTGGGAGACTTTATTGTTATCGTTAAGGAACACGGTTAATATTGTCTCGGTGAAAGTTGTCACATTCCCAAATACGAATCAGTTTCCCACGTTTGATTCAGAAAATTACATTCTACTCAGGGTAAGGAAGAAAGTGAAACTAAAAATGTAAAAGACAAAAATACCCCTATAATGGACACGTTTAGTGGCGGGGTTTTGCCGGTGAGCTAATTGTCTTCGTCATCGTTTTGAAAGTTGAGGAGACCTTGCATGAGCTTCTAGGCACAGTTGGAATGGCGTCTGTCTGAGTGGAGGAATCGGTTTTCCGATCATCTTCTTCCACCAGTAGGGGTGCAACAGAGGGCTCATCCGCAGCCAAGTTGTGGAATCTATTTGCCGGCGCAGAGGAAGGTGGGGCCAGCGGACGTCAGTCTTTAAGGGCCCGTCGTCTTCTAGCTTGAAGCTCTGTCCAGTGGAGGGTGGAGTCAGAAGCTGGAACATTCATGCCTTCCAGAGAGACAAATGATCGTCGGATTTACAGCGAGGACAACATTTTATCCGAATCACGCCTTCATCGAGGAGAAGCTGAGCTCTACCTCGCTAACTGGTTGGAAGTTGAGAGGCACTTCTACACATTTTCTGGCATAACTAGACTTTAGGATGATAGATGTCGATGGATCTAGGCCACCAGATTGCCTTTCGTAGTCGTTGCAATGGTAGAAAATATTGAGACAGTCCATAAGAGAGAGGAAAGTCCAATGGCAGACTCCACCTCAAGGTCCGGAGACGGAACCCAGCGGTTAACCACAACAAGGCGCTAAGATTTTTGACGCAGAGACGGTCGAATCTGAGAAGAAAGCCGCCTCTACCGACGGTTGTAAATTTGGGAGATTGAGATGTTCTCCAGAGACGCTTGAGATCCACAATGGGGAACTTCAATTCAATCTTTCGGTCCCATGGAAGAAACAGCTTACAATGGAGCATCTGAAAGGCGCCTTCATCTCCTCCAGGGCATCTTTCGGAATGTAGATTCTCTGCTTCGAGCCTGCCTGAATGACCTCCGAAACTGGAAACCTACGGGAGCTTGAAGTCGGCGCGTTAACGACAATATTAGCCCAAGATTTAGAACCTGGATCTATGCACGAGGTCACCGAATAGTGCTCCCAGAATGACTTACCACGGGAATCCTCCCCCACGTGGAGAAGACGGAGAAGATCATGGTTTTCTTATTTTACCAGATGTGAGAAACAGGAAGAAATAGGGTAATGATCATTCTGTAAATTGCTTCTTGGTGATTGAAATCATACCTTGTAGTTCTTTTGTTCTTCCTTGCATTTTTTACACTTTTTTTTTCATTTTCATCAACAGTATCTGTGCTTTGGTTTTTTACATCAATTGTTTCTGTTTTTTCATAGTTCAGAATAAAATACTTTTTTTTAGTTAATCCAATTCATAAATGATTCTGAATTCTGATTTGTTAAATGATTAAGCTTTCTAATTCGATTCAAGAGCAGATTTCTGCAACATTGTTCAGATGGTGTCGCTTAATACTGTTGCCCAGAAGTTTAGGTACTTGCTTCTGTGAAAATCCAACTATACATATATATGCACAAGGTTTAAAAATTAAACCCAAAACTAACGAAAACATCATGCATAAATAAAATATGATTACCTTTCCAGTCCAAGAACTTTAATTCAACCATTTTTTTAGAATTAGGGAAATTTTTTTCTTGAATCTTATAAAGTTAGATATTATAGGCCTCAAGCAACATAGGATAGCTGGTCGTGCAGATGGTTGCATAGAAGATGTGTCGTCAGTTCCATTTTCATGAGTGCTACTTTCTTTAGATTGTAAACTGTGCGATCATGATACTCTAGTTGACGCAGCCAAGGACTGCCTTCGGCCTCTAAAACAAATGAAAATCAACAGACATAAGAAGCCTTCTGTTTGCACCAGAGAAGCACATGATTGCTTCAACAAGTTCAGAGAACCCACATCACAAGGTTGTAAAAAAAATTTATTCATCTTACATAAGCATTTTGAAAAATGACATGTCAATTCCTGTTAAAATTTTAAAACTATAATTTGATCCCTTTTATGAATTCTTGGCTCTGCCCTGTTAGTGGGACTTGCAAAAACTCCACAACAGGTATTGCTGGTCAACCACACAGTGGGATCACAGTCACAAGCCCCTTTAGAGTATGGGCAACTTGGTATTGAATCCAAATGAACTCAAACTCAGTAAGAGTTGTTAAGGCACTAGCTTCTCCTTTTTGCTAGTGCGGCACTCTGACAATCTTTTCTAGTTCTACTTAAAGCCACTTGCATTCCCACAAAAGCTTTTTCGAGGATCCCCCACAGCTTTCCTTAACACATGCGCTAAAAGTGTGTTAAAATGAGGAGACTGGCCCCAATCTAATAGGGCTTCCCTTGTTTTACTCTGATCCAACTTCTATGAGTCAACTGCATTGTTGTAATCTTTTGCTTTTATGGCGTTGTCCTAATATTGTGTTTTATTACAGGTGACAGGGCCCGCATCTCTTGTAACTGTTCTGGTTTTCACATAATAGAGACTCATTGCAGCCATAGATGCACACATACATTCACCTTTGGAACCATTTAGATCCTTGTGTCCTTGTCTGTTAGTTTTCTTTTCTTCTTTCTTCTTCTTGATCTTGAAATTGAGAGAAAGCGACATTCTAAACCAAGCGATTCTTCCCAATAACCATTTAACCCAAGGCCCATTTGCCATTCTAAACACTTGTGAATATAATTGCATCTATCACTACACACACACACACATATATATATATATACCTTGCCTGCATCCTTCTAACTTCATAAAATTTTGTATTTGCATATATTTACATGTTTGTGCGCATGGTCTCTTAGATTGTGGGCTCTACCACTGCTTGGCTAGCCCTTTGCTTAAAGATACCAAACATGAGCTTGAGATCCATCCAGGACAACCTATGTCAAACATCATCTCTACCAAACTGTTCATCTTACCGAAGTCATGAAACTAGACAAAAGAAGCTTACCAAGCACCATATTACAGACATGAATCTTCAAAAATTACCAATGAGGAGACCTTCCAAAGAGTACGCTATAAACAATTTGTATAATCCACATACCACACACTCAGGTACGGATGAGAAGAGGGTTATGCAGAGGTGTACATATGGTTAACAATAAAATACAGGATGTTCAGAAGTCGGAACTAACATTTTCCTATGCAGATCTGCTCAAATGTCTGCATACCAGAACATTTTGTCCTGTTCAATTTCAGCAGACCTCCCACAGGCTCATCTTGAGCACACATCAAGGTGGCACCCCATCCATCCAACTTGCCCATGCGAGCCATTAACAATTACCTCACTCGTCTGATGACATCGGATTTCTTAACAGCATGCTAGGATGCTGATCATCTTTTTTCTGCTATGACAAAGTTCTGTCACACACCATGGATCTTAATGCAGATAGATGCAGTCCACTTCATATCTGCTGAATTATTTCAAGAAAGATGTTATTGTAGGCCAGGTCATGTTTGAAGCCTTAGATATGACCATAACCAGCAAAGATTGACTTCTATCTGTAAAAAATAATGGAATTGATAAGGACATTTGATGACTACATCCATGTCAAAGCAGTATACAAGACGCAGAATCCACAAATAATCACATGAACTGCAGCTACTATGTCAAACAGTATAAACAGCCAGCAATAAGAAATCCATGATATTGAACCTCAGTTTGATAATTAAGCATAGGGAACAGTAACAGGACATCTCTTTCTGTAGTAACACATCCTAGGGAAATGCTTGATTCAGACTAAGCAAATGAACATGAAAGAATCGCAAATCAGGAGCAAAGTGCATAGAATCCGTACATGGTATTCTACCAATCAAGTGATTCAGAAAGGGTTGCTTGCCTTTAAATTTAAAAAAGCAACTAAGATATAAGATCTCTTTGCTTCGAAAAGAAAATGAAATCCACAACCAATCCACCAAATATTTAGAAAAACAGTCAATAACGAAACAGCCCTGCTGGGAGAAAAAACAGTCACTGAGGGACACAAACTTTTACAAGTGAACATATAGGAAGACATTTTGTCCACTCAAACTTCTTTAATAAGAATAATGCCTCAAAGTGCTACAGACAAGGACCATGTAGTGACCAGGAAGAGCCGCATATCTCACTAATAAAGTAAGCTATCATTGTAAAGTGATGTATTTTTTTATTGTAGGACGACATCTGCCTCAATTGCAGTAATGCCCTCACGTACCTTCTAGTAATTTTAAGTATTCCTATTATCATCTATGTTTTAACTTTTTGGATTCCAAAATTATTCAAATGATTTTCCTGATAAAAAGATGATAATAATTCTCAATATCTAGAACTTGCAAAACAATGGCATGGTAGTTTTCAGGAAGACATTAGTAGGAGGATTGTTTTTGGGAAGACAAAAACAAAATAGACTACCAGTGTGTCATATGTACGAGATTGCTTCCATTAATAAGAACAAGTCGCAAAAAAGCAACTCACCTTGACTCGAGCAGGGATTTCTGGAGTAAAGATCATTTCCATCCATATCTAGTTAGGGCAAGTTTGTTCATGACTTTGAATGGACAATATGAAATTAATGAAAGTGTCAGCCTGTTTTCATATGCATCTTGATTGTACTTAATTTTAATGTCATCAAATATGATGAAAAGGAGAGATGAATGGCTAAGGTTGGAAACCATTGATCTCAAAGCTCCATGCCTTTCTTTTCTAGCATCTAACTGTTTAATACTGCAATTTTCTTTCTGGCTTACTAGCAAGTAATCACTCAAAAAGAAAAAGAGGATCCTACCAGAGAATAGAGAGTAATAAGGGGACTAGTAATAGATGATGGCAACAAAAACGCACAAAATGACATCAAAAAGATCCAACAAACATGCAAAAGCATGTTAGGATAAGCACCTCGCGGCAAACTACATCTATTTTAAGTGCGATCTGATGTAGCTGACTGGTTGGTATATTCTCTCGTTGAATGAGCAACAGCCTCGGCTTCCAGCAAACGGCTCAGATGCTTGTCTTCCAAAAATTGCTGTTATAAAGAGAAGAAGCTTAAGCCAGTTCAAACAAACATTCCGGAATTCTAACTACTTGGAGTATTTTTGCTTGACAGCTTCAGGAAATGCACCACGATGAGAAGGAAAGAAAAGAGATAGTTAAAACCAGCATACACAAGCAAGTTCACAACGACAACCCCCCGTTGACACATTAATCAGTGAGTTATTCCAAAGTGGAAATTTCCCAAGTTGCCAATACATAAAATGCAGATTGTGTAGTAGAGAAGACAACTTTATTGAAACAAACGACCTAAATTCTTGGGAATGGTTATCTTACTTAGAAGCAACGCACCACATCAAAATAAAAGGAAAAGACCTCCCATTGGCATCTGAAGAGACGAGATTCAACGAGCAATCTTACAAAAACTTCAAACATTATGTTTGATCACTTTAGAATGGCCAACAATTATCCCAGATCACAAAGCAAAGCAAACTAAGGGCTCCTTCTCTAATCCAGCATATCAGGGGATACAAATTGAAACAAGAGGCTCAGAACAATCTAAAGGGCCTGCATAAGCAGTAACTCATGAAAAACAAAGGCCATTGTTTCCCATCAGATCCGCACTAAAAGCATCAAAGGCAGAAAAATCACCATGAGGCAAGCTCGGTACTTCTCCCACTCGGCCACGCAGTCGTGCTTGTCCCGTTGTCCCTTCATGTACTTCTCCGCATACCATCTTCCAACCACATCAATAACGAGAATGAGGTGATCAGTATAGAGAGAGAGAGAGAGAAAGAAAGAGAGAGAGAGAGGAAGCAGAACAAACTTATTGAAGCAATCATTGTAGGCATTTCTGAGCTCGGAACAAGAGGAAGTGGCCGCCCCTCCCGACCCTTTGCGGCTCCTAAAAAGACCCATTTTCTTCTTCCCCTCCTCCTCTCTTCTTCTCTCTCAGATCGGCAGAGAGAGAGGTATAGAAGTCCAAGCAAATTCCTTTCACTTCTCTTGCCGAGACTCATGGGCAACAAAACCCACCGATTTGTCATATTCTAAAAAACGGAGTGTGTTTTTGTAAGATTTTTATTTGTTTTCGATGTGGTGTAATAACAGTGAAGCACGCAACGTCCAAGAAAGGACATTACATACCATGACGAAGCAGGCGGATCGGCTCTTCTGTGCCCATTCTTTGGAGTGTTTCGAATTTACCTAATTATTAAAACAGATATGCAACTTTTATAATATTATTTTCTGTCTCTTGCTGTTATTATTTTATTGACATGATAAGATTATAGTTGAATCTTGTAGACTACTTCAAATCAAAATATATGTACACGAACGAAAGATTGGATTTCACAAAATTTATGACGGAAAATAAGACATAGCTTCAAAAAATGTGATGGGCATCAAGCTAATCCGGATCATCATGTTTAAATTAGAAGAAAAAGTTAGTAGAGTCCAAAAGTATATTCTAGTCAACTTTATTTTTCCCCTAATATGCAAAGGTTGGTGCATTTTATAGGAATGGAGTTACACTCATGACTACTTTCACTTGAAAGCAATGTTGTAAATATCTATCGGTCTCCAATTCACATTTTCATTGCACATTGTTTTATATCAGCCTAAAGTGTCAATTTATTATTATAATTAGTTTTTTGTTATATGTAAATGAGCCTTGGCTAATATGGGCCGATTTGGGGAGATTTAATACTCGTAGGGCACATTGGGTTTGACATTCTCCTTTCTATGATTAGTGTCACGGCGAAACAACTTTCAACTAGATCAACTCTGCTCTCTCTCGGTTACGTTTGGCAACAGTAACACATTATTATTCTTTCATGAATCTGTTTCATTTTCAGTGTTTTATGTCGATTCAGGAGACAGTAACAATATGTTGTTGTTGCCAAATAGACCAATGAAAAATCAAATTAATGATTTCCTGAACTTAAGAGCATGTTTGAATTGAATGACCGATACATGGTGTCATTAGACACCTCGTCTCCCACATTCTTCCTCTATCGCCAGTCCAGGGTTGTAGCTAGGGATACAAATGGATCATATATATCTAATTACCTGTTTTGTGACATATATATAAGCAACTCACCACTTGAAAAAGAGATATGAAGGCCTCTCATTCTTCCTGCCTCCTGGGTCCGAGATCGCGTAGGCATCTGCATTTATGGATAAATAAAAATGTAAATGAATTTTGTTTTTGAACTTAGTAAGAAGGTGAATTACCAAACAAAACGAGAAAGATAAAGATAGGTGGTAAGGATGTGTTTGTCTACTGTCTTGTCTGAAAAGAGGCCCTAAAAACCCTTTTTATTCCTCATGTCTCTGGTGTTTTGGTGTCGTGATTCCATGATTTATAGTCCAAAAGAGTAATACCCATGAAAATCGAACTGATGATGTGTCTTCACGCAACCGCAAGTTCGACCAACCATGCTAGGCACCGTTATGCTTAACAGAACTATATTATGGTTAATATAGAGATATGAAGGTTTTGTAGTATTTTCAAAGTACCCAAATGAGCCAAATTGGTGTGATATGTGCGTAGGCTGTGTGTGAGACATTATCAATATTTTTATTGTTATCATTATGCCTTACCTACTAATCTTCACATTTAGTTATTACGTCGATTGCGATTGTCATGTACATTTATTTATATCCTCATATAAACTTTGAAATAATCCTCTAAATGGGACCTGTGATTCCCAATCACAGGCTCAAAAGTTAATCGAGTTCAAGCTCGTCTTGTTGTGTTAGTTGACAAGATTATGGCCAAGTGTGGAAAAGTTATACTTGTCTTTTACATCATCTGATCCTAAACGAGAGCAAAAAGGGTGTTTGATAATAAGAAACCACTTGTTCTTTGCATTAGAATGCAGTGTCCTGCGAATATATTTGAAAAAATGGAGTTCTTATAACAATATCTAAATGCTTTTAAAGACTTTGCTTGGCAAATGAAACAACATGAAACTATCTTTTAAATATGACCCAAAGATTATGACAGATTCATCATTCATATCTGTTAAACCGGCCGAATGATTGTGAATTGGCAAAATAAAAAAAAAAAACATTTCTTCAGAAATAAATTCAAAATGTAAAAAGAAGTTTTCAAAATATTTAAAAATTTTATTTTAAAAGTGACAGACACGTGGCATTCTTCAAATGGATCAAACTGCCACCAAATTGAATAGCAAGCGATTCAATTCAAATAGGCAGATTCGAGTCAATTTCCCATTACTTTTTTAGCCATTGGTAGGAGGGCCACCTTCGATATTACCATCAACCATTTTAACTTAGGTTCTTACTGTTTTGAAGGGTATTTTAGACTTTTGGTACCCCATATGGTCGGGGCCCCAACACATCACCCGCTTTGGGTTTCAAGCCTCTCTTCTGCCACATCTCTAGAAGACGCAAGAGCCCCCACAATATTGGTGATTCGCATGTCACCGGCTCTTTTATTGGAAGTAGTACCAGCCAGTCAAGTAATATATATATATATATATATATATATATATATATATATAGGGAGAGATTCTTCTCTTTTTATTTTGTAAAACTTTGCGAAAAGCAGCTCAACTTTTCATACTTACAAAGAAAAATGCACCTACAATTCAGATAAATAACATAAATAAAAAAGTTCCATATGTTACTTTCCAGAATTGAATTATCAGGTAATACCCATGTTTTTTTTCATGTCTTTTAAATAATATTTACCGACAAAAATATGCTACAAACCAAGGGGGTTTGCCCTAAAACAACATTTCAAGAATGTTTGGATGACATTAAGACTGAGTTTTGTCAAAACTTGGTTTTCATCAAGGGCCAAAAAAACTTGCTTCCCCTAAGTTTTTCAGGCAAGACTTATTTTTCGTCGATCTATAAACTAAGTTTTTCACTTGTCATCCAAACATCCAAACCAAGTTTACTGAGTTTTGTGTTTTTTGAGGGTGCCATCCAAACACTCCCCAAGTGGTCCATAAAGCTTTGTGCAAGGCTGCCAAATTACATTTGGGGCATGCATTTTAAGCAATCTGGAAAAGCTTAGTACAACTGATCTCTAATTCAAAAAGGTTAAAACCTTAATTTGGCATCTACCATATGTTACGTGTTTTGTCATGCATAACACATAATTGTATGTGTTTTATCTTAACTACATGTGCTCCGACCAGCTATGCTGCTAGAAATATAGAACTCATAGTAGAATCACAACTGAATGTATACACTAAAGGTTGAGTCTAGATAATGAACACATGACCTTCAATTTCATGCTTAGCTAACCTAATGGCAGCTGCCCTTATGTTATAAACCTATTAGCCAATTTGGATTTGATGCGATACAATAATCTTTTAGGGGCAAAATATCTCCTGAAGATAAACTGCAACACAAGATAAATTTTATTTTGCATTTTGGGGGTGAGTGGCTGGTTGGAGAATTAATAGATGCATTGTTATTATTCTGATTTTCTCAAGCATGGGCTATTAAATTTGTTTTACACTTGCCTTGTTTGTACACTAGTCAAAAAGAGAAAAAGTACACATTTACATTGTATCGAGTGGTGTGCTGAGGACTCAAGATTTTCAGTCTAAACTTAAAATGGAGAAATCTGTAAATTCTATATATAAAAATGATTTTCAATCTAAATTTTATTTAAATTATATATATATATATATATATATATATATATATATATATATATATATATATATATATATATATATATATATATATATATATATATATATATATATATATATATATATAAATATAAAAAAAANATATATATATATATATATATATATATATATATATATATATATATATATATATATATATATATATATATATATATATATATATATAAACTATAAAGCACTCGATTCGCATCCTGCTTCATTAATACAACCCAAACAAAAAAAAATTGGGTTGCGTGTGAGAGAGATTCTTCTCACAACTGGAGGAATCCATGTTATTTATATAATAGAAAGAGAGAGTGCAAGTGTGTGGGTGAGAGTTCGCGTCATGTGCTTAAATCTGCCTGAGCCGGAACCGATATAAGTCATTGGAATGGATGGACTGGTTCAATGGCAGAGACTGGAGGTCCATCAGCTTGATTCATGGGTTGTATTGTAGAAAGCTAGCTAGTTTTTGGAATGGTTCGGTCAGATATCCTAATTGACATCCCTATATCATCATATAACTATCTCTAAGGAGTCAAACTAAGCTTGACCACAAGCAATGGCAGAAGGAGAACCATAAATTTTTTACTATAGATCATTTATTTATGCATAAGAACAGAGCTAATGGACTACCATCACAAATAGTTGAACATTTTATGCTTGTATACAAATCTTTTTCTTTCATGTATGGGTACGTTAGAATTTCTTATTCAATATCATTTTCCATCTGTTATTTTGTGGTTTTAAACATTATGTCTTCTGTCTTTCTACCCGAAGAATTAAAGTATTCAAGTTGAGCACTTGAGTTGAAAATTAGTTTTCAACAACTCGATTTTTCAAGGAGTCTACTTGAGGGGCAGATAGTTAAAGTTTGCAATATTAGGTGTGAAATATGCTTGTTCAGATCCAACCAGTAGATGAGTTTTTTTTTTTTTATATGTATTCAATCTTATAGGGTATGTCAAGAACTATGTCAGTTTTGGATTGGGTCTTATAAGTAATTTGGACCAAAATTGTTCGAAATTTCTTATTTTACTTGTTTTAGTTTGTTTGTAACTCATTTTTGGCTCTATTGCTATTGCTATTACTATTGGTCATTAACATGTACGATTTTATTTATATGACTTGTTTATTTAAACATTGCTTTCATTGTGATTTCTCTAGACCGATGCATGGAGCATAAAAGTAAGAATTATTGAGCGCAATATGCATTTATATTAACTCAATGCATTCGTTAATTGTTTAAGATTAGATCTGTCTAGCATATAACTTAGTTTGTGTGTGTGTGTCTATATATATATATATATATATATATAACATTCATTTCCTCCAAATTTTTTGATGTGGCCGCAGATTGATGCATCTGCTAGGGGTCTATGTTACATTTACCATGTAAATTATTCTGTACTTATTACTTTTGACCAATCAAATGAGGAGCTTAAATTTATTACGTTTTTACCTTTCATATGAAAGATGTCAAGAGTTTCCATTACTTGTCATTGTATCGTTGCATCCTTCAAATTAATCCTAGCTAATCAGGGCTTGGAGATCCATAATGTGGACAGTGTAAAACTTTGTTAAAAGGGGATCCATCAAGGCATATGAATGTTTGACATTAGTAACATAGTGTTAATGTTTCGTGAATTTATCCTACAAATCCATTAAATAGTGCGTTGTAGTATTCCATGAATCTATCATATTTTTCTATGGAGATTCATGAAATAGTAACACTTATTATTACCAAACAACCTTTTGTAGAGACTTTAAGAGACATATTGTTAATACATAGATCAATATGTATCAACTTTATCTCATGACTTTGAATGTGTGACCATCAATATCTGAAAGGAATTTTCTGTGGTGTGTTGCATTGGATTAAGACTCAGTTACAAGAAAGAAGGTTGCATTAAGGCTCAACCAGCTCAATAAATGATACATACTGCTAGCTAGACTTGATTAGGCTTGATTAGTTACAATTAATGCATCATGCATGGTGTAGGAGAATAGTCCCCTAGGAGTGGGGAGTCAATATAAGGGGTTTTGCTTGATGCATCCCAAGGCTATTTGTTTGGAATATTTCCCACGGGGCTATTCTTTAATTATTCTGGTGGCCGGTTCTTCTGTATTAGATTACAGCCGATCCGGGAAAAAGCCCGGCCCGGCCCGTTAAAAATGTAAAAATGAAGCCCAATAACCTAAACGGGCCGGCCCGAGGCCCGGCCCGTTTCTAAATGGGCCGGGGCGGGCCCAAGTCATATCGGGCCTCGGGTTTCGGTCAAGGCCCGAGGCCCGGCCCGATTAATAACGGGCCGGGCGGGCTGAGATGGGCTTCGGCCCGTTATTGAAAAAACTCCAAGATAAAAAAATGCAGGAGGCAACACAATTTCCAGCTTTAGATGATGAAGCACCATGAAGTATAAGTTTTTTTATAGGCACATTGATGGACTAAACTAGAACATAGCAATTAGCAAGACACCATTGTGCTGTAAACAAGTTTCACTCTGCAAGACACCCTAACGTTAATGCTCACCTCAAGTGTAAGTTTCATTTTTTTGAAAAAAAAAAAAAAAATCTATCGGGCTTTCGGGCCGCCAACGAGCACAACGGCGAGC